>CM076580.1:20029713-20124834 GCA_034641835.2 Pinus albicaulis | reverse complement strand
ATTATGAAACCCTCACTCCCAGTCACATGGATGGATAGTTTTCCGTTTGATTAGAAGGCTCCAATCACATAGATGAGCTTATGTGTGAAAAAATGTGGTTTATTTCTTCCTATGTTGTGCTAACAACTGTGGCCCAAAACCCTAAAACTGAGATGTGAGCTTCAGACCCTCCAATTTCACCTCATAGTGAACTTGTTCCTTTGCGGACGAGCCTCAGAATTGCGCGAGCCAAAAACCAAGGTATAAGAGTGTGTCATAATGATGTCAAAACGAGGTAGAGGTCACTTGTTTTTATAGCCATTCAAGGTTGTCCACTTTGATTTAGGGTCGACCTTATCAAGTATGGACATCTGGGCTATTCTTCAATGTACACTTTCTTTTATCTGATTTGAGTGATCTTTAGATCAATTTTGGTCCTCTCAAAAAGGGGAATTTAATGTAATCATTATATCCATCAAGTGAGCTGTACAAAGTGTAATTTTAAAGTAGTTTCATATTTTAACATTTGAGCCCAATTTTTATTATATTTTAAACAAAGGAAGGCTGTATATTTTAATAAAAGAACCAAGAGCCTTTATGTTTTATCTAGAAAGGTCAACTATAGCATATTGGATCCAATTGGGGATATATTTTCCTACAAAATGTTGAGAACTATAAACTAGTAGCCTTTGTTGGGCATGGAGTCAAACCTGAAGTTTGAAAACTCAACTCTTAAATCCCTCAAAACTAGTTTCAAATTGGATTGCTTCCCTTATTCAGCATTTGAAAACTAAAATGAAAAAATGTAACTAAAAATAAAATGATGAGCCCCTAAGCTTATTTATGTATAGATACTATCTATATACATAGTTTAATTACTCAAGTTAAATCCACCTTCTAGTGATACCATCCCAACATCTGAGTGCTGGACCTTATCCCATTGTGCTGCTGAAACTCAGAAATTAACATAGCCTCGCACCACATAACTTTTTTAGGAAAAATATTTAACACATGCCCCAGAATTAATACATGCTACTCACCAAATAAATTTGTCATATAGTCATCTACTGGGTCATAAAATTGTTGAGAAAAATTTGCAATTTCAACCTATCTTGACTAGTTTCCAGACATTATTTTTTTTTGCAAAGGATAGGCACATACATTACTTGGATCTTCAACTTTGGGCTTCACGTGAAGAGGATGGTGCTATCCATATTCTTGCTATTTGATCATAATAAAAAATTCTTTGAAATCTGCAACAAAATAT
The DNA here is from genome assembly GCA_034641835.2 of Pinus albicaulis. Lineage (NCBI taxonomy): Eukaryota > Viridiplantae > Streptophyta > Pinopsida > Pinales > Pinaceae > Pinus > Pinus albicaulis. The sequence goes on along the minus strand of CM076580.1, from coordinate 20,123,588 downwards.
TCCTCCTCTGAACTATATATTTGATAAATAGGAGAATCTTATAACAACCAAAACCCTCATCTAAAAGATAAATGTCATAAATAGGAGCAACAAAAAAATATATGAGATAAGACATTTGAGAGTATGTCTGCAACTCAAACAAATATTATTTTCCTAGAATTAACTTATACGAAAATAACGTAGGGTTTACATCTTTAAACCCAAAAAAAGTACACCCAAAATGAAGTATATAGGTAAAGATATAGAACCAACACTTGAGTCCTCTCATCTTTGAAAATGAACTCCAAATTTTATCGAATAATTAGGGGAGTTTTGAGGTCTAAAATGTGCCTCCTAAGGAAATTATAAAATAATAGTGGAAATAATAAAATAAGATTTTATTACGTCATCAAATTTTAGAGAGAGAAGAAAAAACTACTTTTTCAACTCGTATTTTCAACTTATCTCCTTATGGGTTTACTCAAATTTCTGTTGGAACACTCATTAGATGCATAATTTGATTCCTCAGGAGTGCCCATGTTGTATACTTTCGATGGACCCTGCTACACGAAAAATGATAAATACATGAAAAACATGATTGCAATCACATTTTTTCATGTATTTATCATTTTTGGTGTAGCAGGGTTCGTCAAAGGTATTCGACATGGGTACTCGGATGAATAATTAAAATTTTCATCCAACGAGTACTCCCACTAGAAATTTGGGTAAAACCTTAGGGAGATAAGTTTCAAATTTAAGTTGAAAAAGTAGTTTTATTATTTTATTGTTGTTTAATTTGTTTAGTTTTTTACCTAAAAATGGTGAATCATCCCCCATGGTTGACATCATTATGTTGAATCATATTGGTTATTATAAATTTTATTTTGGTTGTAAATTTTTATTAGAAGGCCCATTTTAGACCATGAAAGCTCTCTAATGATAGGGAAAAATATATTCCTAACCCTTTCGTCGAAAATTATGTCAATTTGATGTTGTTTTTCTGGAGAAATTGCCTCGTTGTGGGGGAAACAGTGCCCGAGACATCTCAAGATTGATAAATTTTTTTTATAATTTATGGCAGGAGGGACAAGCCATGAGGGATTGCAACAAATCTTATAATTATGAACCCTAGCCACCAAAATAGAATGGCCAAAAAACACTGAGGGTTGCAGGTTCTTGAATTAAAATATTGGTTTAAATATAAATAAAGAACATAGATTTTAATCTAGATAATTAAGAATATGAAACTAAACTTTTGTAGAAAGAATCATGACAAAATGAGAAAATGTGGATGAGTTCTTGAATCTGGAGCACTTCATTAAGGGTTTAAATATTAAATAGCATGAGTACAATTAATTAAATTTATGAAAAATTAACATGGAACAACCAACTACATCTCACACCATCAAAGAGAAGAAAAACATTGGTGAATGTTGAATGAGAAGAGAAAAATAGTGCTTACAATTAACCCCAAATATGGAATAAAAACTCACTCATATTCTTTTATTTTAGAGAGATTTTATGATTGTAATGGAGTCATGACACCAACACTTTGAACCCTTTTCCAATGTTATTTTCCCACTTTTATTTCCTACCCCATGCTAACTAAATAACAATCGAAACAAAATTAGTTTAAGGACTGACGCTTGACTTGGTTACAAAATTGTTTTAAACAATTATAAAGTTTGTTTTATTTAAAAGATTTAAAAATTATATATATATATATATATATATATATATATATATATATATATATATATATGTGTGTGTGTGTGTGTGTGTGTGTGTGTGTGTGTGTGTGTGTGTGTGTGTGTGTGTGTGTGTGTGTGTCATGAATCTTTGCCTTTATGCAAAGGTTGGCATTGATTTGTAGGGTTGTGGAAAGTCATGTGCAGATCGCAATGGTTGTCACACATGAATCAACGAAAATTGTGTGGTTTCATAAAACCCAAAACTACGTCCAATATGCCATTTGGAAGTTTCTGGAAAGGAAAGGAGGTGTTGTAGGGATGAATTATGTCCATTAATCTCCATATGACAGGTTTTCTAATAAATTTTCTCCAACATCACAATAGTCATTAATTTGTGATGAGATATGAGCTATAAGATATTGTTGACCTATGAATGAGTGTTGTGGATGGTTGATTTATTCTAGCACTTTCATTCGAGCTCATCTTGCAACCTGCTCTAGAATTCATTCTCCAGGTATCCATGAACCTATGAACCTATGACACCTTAAATATAGGTATTCTATGAACCTATGACACCTTAAATACCATCATAAATTCTAGATATATGTGTAATTTCATGGCACTCAAGAAATCAAGGTTTTATGCTTTGAAGCTTCCAAGCTCTCTTCCTTTAAAGCACATAAGCTCCATCGATATTAGAATGATAATTCTTCCAAGTTACCAGGCCCTTTAAATGAATATAATTTATCTTCAAATAAACTCGGTGAATATATTTCTTATGAAGAATTGTGTGTTTATAATCTTGGTTTGGAATCCTATTTTGTTGAATGATAGAAATATGGTTTAGATAGATATGATTGACCTTTATCTATTCCAAGAGGAGCTATTTGTTTATATTTCATTCTCATTCTCCACAACCAATTTTGAAATAACGTTATACTCTAAATTTTTCTTCTTGGGAAATGTAAATTTGGGAAAATTAGTTCGAAAATTCATTGTCCTCTAGCATTAGTATGCTCTCAAAACCAAGAATAATTTCCTATAGCTGAACTTCTCAACCTTCACAGTTTGCCGGTATCATTTCTCCAAATACTAGGCCTTCCCACATCCTTTCTTCATAGTTCCAGTGAGTTCCAAGAGATGGTTTGTGAAGGTAGATATGTTGTGAATGACGTGAGCAATGATCATATAGTTCATTATGAGCTCCATTGTGTACTTATTTAAATATATTGTTTGTGAATTTCTACAAAGCGATTGTCTGGATAATGAAAAGGAGTGAAATTTAAGTGTTCTCTCTTGAATATGACACTCTTCCAGAGGGCTCCTATAGTTGTTGGTATAATATGAATTTATGCAAGGGGCTTCCAAGGTTGTGTGAAATAGAGTGTTTACAATTCCCCTATCCTTGGTCTGCATAAATATTCACTGCAAATATCAAAAATACAAATTCCATTCCACTTAATTACATCAATAATATGTCATATTTAATTGATTGTAATACAAATATGGGCACTATTTGAATCTTGCTTCAAAATGGTGTTACGTAGAGCACCATCTACACAATTAGTAAGTAACTGGATTTTCAACATATATCTCAAGAATATATATTACCTTAATACTTTTCAATTAAGATTTTTGGTTTCTTTTTAAATCACCCTTTCTTTTTTCTTTTCAAACAATATATTTTTTTCTCTGTGAGTTTGGTCCAGTGCTTACACATTTTCTACTATGAAATCAAAACCTTTTATGTGCTCCCTTTGAAACAAATGTCCCGTATTTTTGGGAGGATAAAGTTGCATAAGTTTTTATACTAACCATTTCACACACATTTTCTTGATTGGAACTTCTTATGTGCTCACTTTGAAACCAATGTCCCATATTTTTTCGAGGATAATGTTGTATAAGTTTTTATACTAACCATTTTACACACATTTTCTTGATACGATGTGGGATTTATGTTAGCCTCTCATGGGCTACTCCCTTGATGCTTTTTCTGGGCGTAGCCTTGGTTTCTCATTTTATATGCCAAGCTTTTTTATAAGGTAAATTTTGATTGATGGGCTCAGAAAATGTAAACCCCAAGGAATGAAAACCCAAAAATTAAGCTTGTTTATAAGGTAAATTATGATTGATGGGCTTAGAAAATGTATACCGCATAGAATGAAAGCCCAAATATTAGGGCATTTGAGACCAATTTTTTTTTTAAACAAATAAATTCTCAATTTTCTAATAAAAGAACCAAGAGCTTTTATTTTTTACCTGGAACGATAAAACTACAATATATTGGCTCCAATTGGGGACAGCACTTTGCTTGAAAAGTTATGAGAACTGTATAGCAGTAGCCTCTATTGTGCATGACTCAAAACTCAAGTCTAAAAACTCAAAATCTAAAATGCCTCAAAACTCATTTCAACTGGAACTGCTTCCCTTATTCACCGTCTGAAACCTCAATAAAAAAAATTGTAACTGAAAATAGAATGCTAAACCCATGAAATTATTTTTGTATATATCCTATCTATATATGAAATTGAATTCCTTAAGTGTAATCTACCTTCCAGCAGTACCGACCCAACATCTGAGTGTTGTACCTTATGTCATTATGTTGTTAAAACTCAGAAATTAAAATAACCTTGCACCACATGAAATTTTCAAGAAGTATATTTAACACATACCCCAGAATTGATACTTGTTTCTTACCAAATGAATTTTTCATATAGTCAGCTACTCATTATAAAATTGATGACAAAAATTTGCAGTAGTCTCTCTTTCTTGAACCAATTCCAGACAAGAATATTTTTGCAAAGTGCAGGCACAAACATTGCTTGGCTCTTCGTCTTTGGGATTTTCTTGAAAATGTTGTTGATGTCTATCTTTTTCCCATTTGACGGTGAGAAAAAATTATTGTAAATATACAATAGAATATTCCTCCTTTGAATTATAGGTATCATAAATTGGAGAATCTATTGAATAATCAAAACCCTCATCTAGAAGATAAATATCATAAATAGGAAGATAGGATCTCTGAGGGTTTCTACGCAACTCAATCATCTGTTATTTTGTGGGAATGCAATTATTAGAAAAGAATGCAGGGGTTTCCATATTTAAACCCGTCGAAAGAACACCCAAAGTGAAGTAGATAGGAAAAGGTTTACAAAAAATTGTTGAATCTTGTCACCTTTAAAAATCAACTCCAAATTTTATGAAAACCCATGGAAAAGTATTATAATATGTTACCTAGCAACGATGCCAATTTGATGTTGCTTCCCTAGACATAGTTCTTGGATGTGGGAGAATTAGTGTTAGAGACACCTTAAGATCGATGAAAATTTTTTGTAATATGTGGTCAGAGGACATGCCATGTCGGCATGAAGTAAAGATTATAATTCTAAAACCATAGCCTCCAAAACATAATGGCCAGACAATTATGAAGGTTGCATGTTTTTGGATTAAAATAGTTGTTTGAAGATAAATAAAGAGGGAAAAGTTTAATCCAGGAAATTAAGAATCTGAAACTAAACATTTGCAGAAAGAATCATGACACACTAAGAAAATGTGGATGTGTTCTTCAATGTGGAGGGGTGCTTCCTTAAAGGTTTCAACATTAAATAACATGAGTACAATTAAGTTATTCATGAAAAATTAACTTGAAACAACCAGCTACATCTTACACTGCCAAAGAGAGGAAAAACATAGATGATTGTTGAATCAGAAGAGAAAAATAGTACCTACAATTAACCCAAAAATGAAACCAAAACTTCTTCATATTCTTTGATTAAAAAAAGGTTTTATGATTACAAGAAAGTCATGACTCCAACACTCTGAACCTTTTTCCAATGTAATTTTCCTACTTTTATTTCCCAACTCCAGCCTAACTAACTAACTGTCAAACCAGAATCAATTTAAGATCCCACTCTTGACTTTGTTACAAACATGTTTTAAATAGTTATAAAAATTGTTTTATTTAAAAGCTTTAAAAACTATATAAATGATACTTTAATATTATATATATTTTGTATATATATATACGATTAAAATGAAAAATATACTTTTAATAAACAAATCTCGATCACTTTATAATATATATATATATATATATATATATATATATATATATATATATATATATATATATATATATATATTGATATTGGGCTTGATGCTTTGTCTTTATGCACATGCTGGAGCTAAGTTGGAGGGTTATGCAAAGTCATGCGAGGGTCCCAACTGTTCTCACGTAGGCTTAAGAAAAAACCATTTTGTTTCATAAAACCCAAAACAACCTCCGGGATCACCTTTGGCAGTTTTTTGAAAGGAGAGGAGGTGATGTCGAGATGTTTTTTTTTTCATTGATCTCCATATGAGAGGTTTTGTAAAAACTGTTCTTGGACATCACAAAAGCCGCTAAATTTTTTTGAACTATGAGCAATCAGATATTTTTAATCTGGGAATGAGTACTGTGGATAGTCGATTTTTTATGGTTCTTGCATTCCAACTCCACTAGAAACCTACTCTAGAATTCCTTTCCTAGGTATCCATGATGAGGTTGCTCCTTTCACGTATAGTGTATGAGCCTATGACCCCTTCAATACCATCATGATTCCTAGATATATTTTCTAATTAAACATCTAATAACCCAATTATTTTTCATGTTTTTGAAGCACTCGAGATTTTATGCTCTAAATATTCCAAGATCTCTTGATTTCCATCAACTAAACGCAATCATGATTATACTAATTATTCCAAGTTACGAGGTTATTTAAATGAATTCAATTTATATCTTTTTTTTGTAAATTTTGTAGGACCTGTCTATTTTCTATTTTGTAAAGAGCAAGTTGCTATGCAAAAGATGCAATGTTTGGTAGCCTCAACCTGCCCAAAGGAAACCAGGTCTGTTGGCCACCTCAGAGAGTTATAAGCCAACCAAAATTGGTATTGTTTCTTCCTTTTAATAACTGATAGTAATCCTTTAATATGTCCATAGAAACTATATATAAAACATAGAGTAAGCCTAATAGCATCAAAAAACATAAAAAATACATCTTAAAAAAGAGAGTCAACCATCTGTTGAATCAACCGGTGCAGGGTCTTTGCAGTTGACCCTGGCATCTCAGCTTGCTACAAGTTTTGCAGTTTTTGATCCATCTATGCTAATCTCACATTGGCTTGGATCTGCACCTTTGTCATTTCCCTCATGTCTTATTTCATCTGCTGGAGCTCAAACAACAAGGAAGAATTGAGCTTTTTTTCTTGTGTACTCATCAGTGCTTTTGCAAGCACACATTTGATCTTCCAGTAAGTTTTAACTGATTTTTGAAAGAGAGAGACTCTCCCTCCTGTACTACCTGGGTCAGAGAGGAAGTCTATTCCTTCCTTGATATCATCTTCTTCATCATCAGTATCTCTCTCCCATCCATGTATTGTTTTCCGAATATCTATCTGAATTCTAGTTTCATAGCTTTTTGCTAAACTTTCAAGGGTCTCTTGATTGGTTTTCCTTCCTCTTTTGCTTGTTTGTGCAACTTGGTTTGAGTGAATTTTTCTTCCCTTTCATTTTTTCATTGTAACCTAAATGTCCCTATTCCTCCTTTGAATTGAAAAACACCTTGTATATGGAACAATAGTGAATAGGTAAAACTTAGAGTCCTGATGCCAGACCATCCCTTCTTGATTCCTTCGCAAAATATGAGACAGAGTAGATACGCCATTCACAGACAAATAGAGGGCTAGATGGGACTGAGCAGACTCGCTGAGACTGTTAATGGTGCTTTGGAATACAACTGAGTTGAAATTTTTACAAAAATTAAAATAAGCAGGGCTAAACTCATTCTCAGACAGACTCTTGGTAATTTTTAATAGAACAATATTTCTCAGACCGTGATTATTGCCCTGAAAGAAAACAGAATCAGAAAATTTTCAATTGATACATTGACCAAGTAAATGAATATTCCCACCATACTTTTCAACAACTATATGACCAACGCAGAAACGATTTGGTTCAGCAATATTGCGAGTACAAAAATGAAACCTAGGAATTGACATAAATTCTTGACTAGCATTATAAATATAAGGAGGTGACTCATCAGGGGTCCTTACCAGCAATGATTTGAATATGCGATAGTGAGAATAGAAGTAGACTGTGTTACATCCCTTAAATTGAACGAGGTCCCAACAAACCGTACAAGCCATACATAAAATCGTATTTTGAATGTAAGCATGATTACGATAAGTAGAATGCATCTTTAGAGATAACACAGAACTATACCTAAGGCTGCATGCAGTGGGAAGAAATCATAAATGAAACCCCAGACAGACAACCATATGGAAATCAGGACTACAAAAGCAGGGCTGGAAATGAAAGTGTATTCCTTCTATCATCACATGCAGGCATAAAAAACACAGTAGAGAACCTGAAAATCAGCTTGATTGACACTGCCTGACATAATAGCAGAATAAATCATCTTGAATCGCGGAGCCAAAACTAAATTAGAATCCATAATGAGAGAAACCAGAACATACCCTGTCGAGAAGCACAACCCGTACTTCCTCGTCAGCTTCCTTGGCACTTTACAGACCCTTTCGCTAGTTTGAAGAGGAATAGACTGACGACCATAACAAGAAAAGGATATAACCCTCCTACCTTGCCGCTGAGACAAAGCCATTCTGTCAAGATAGTTTATGTAATAATGGAAGTTCACTGGGATTGTGGGTATGCAGCGTGTGACCAGAGCCACACCTCTTACTATTAACTTGCCTTAATTATCCTCTGACATGCCTTACAGATGGCAATGTCATCCTCTCATTCTACTACCCCGATCGGGGTTCTTCATTTTCTCTGAGATATTTTTGTATAATAAGCTGAAGGTAATTTAACTCAATGTGTGATATTCGATCACTTGGTCTTGCATCCAAATTCCTATCAGAATTTTTACAGCCCCAATTAGCTAAATAATCTGCTGCCTCATTTCCTTTTCGTCGAATGTGTCTTGGTATCAGATACTAGATGTCTCTGATCAACATGATTATTTCCTAAATTAGGGTCACTGTTCTCCAACTTTTACTTATTTTCTCCCAATTTTAACCTTGTTGTAATTTGCAGAGAACAGTTGTAAGCATTGCAGAGTCTCCTTCTACAATGATTCGTTGATAGTTTTCTCTTATGGCTATGAGTAAACCTTGTTTTACCACCATTAGTTCTAATTCATTATTGGTTTCAAAGCCCAAATCTGATGCATAAACCTGACAGGCTTCCCCTAGAGAGTTCTAGAATATCCCTCCAGTTCCTGGTTGACCCAGATTACCTTTTGAAGCACTATCATAATTGAGTTTAATGAATCCATTTTGGGGGGCCTTCCACTTCTCTTCTATATTTTGAGATGGAGGTTTATATATCCAAATATTTTTGTATAGCATTTGGGGTTTTAAATTTAAATTGGAAAGCATTTGAGCTTCAAAACCTTCGGCATGCCAATCTTCATCAGACCAATTTTCCACTAAGATAGTTTCACGGATATTCTCTATTAATTTCTGCCAGATTTGATTCATAGTTTTTTCTTCATATCTGAAGAGCCTATGGTTCCTTTCTTTCCATATGCTCCAAAGGAGAAACCCAATTGATAATCTCCAGGCTCTATTTAGAACCTCACATTTAAATCCTCCTCTATGCCAGTTTCTAAGGGTTTCATTAATATTCTGATTATCTCTATCTGTTTGTTTGAATAGTTGTTCTAAACATCTCCATAGAGTCTGTATGGTGGAGCAACTATTGAGACGATGTTCTATTGTTTCAATTCCTGCACAACACAGATAACATCTGGATGGCCCATACATTCCTCGCTTCTACAAATTTTCCCATGTTAGAATTTTATGATGACTTAACAACCATAGAAAATATTCTACTTTTGGCCAATGTTTCGATACCCAAACTTTCTTCCATATCATTCTTTCATTATTAAGAGAATTTTTTGATTGAATATGATATCCTTCCTTGATAGTGAACATTCCTTTTGTCTGATAACCCCATCAGAGAATATCGGAACCATTTGCTTGGCAGATTTTCTTGGATTTGAGTTCTTTTTCCAAGTTAGCCCATTGTTGCGTTTCCGAAGCTTATGGCCAATGGATTTTATCCTTCCATTTTCTCCACTGGCTATTATATTGTTGGCACCAATAGTTGTGAATTAGTCTGCAGTTTGGAGTATTAGTAAAAAAAAATAAAATTCCTAAATCAAGTCTACTGAAAAAATATTCTCTTTGCTGCCATGAATCCTCCCAAAAGAGTGTCGTTCTTCCTTCCCTCACTTCCTAGAAGCTATGAGATCTAATTAGGGTCTTGTTCATTGCTACTAGATTCCAAATTGAAGAACCTTTTGGTACTATATCCACTTTCAATTTACCTGTAACTAAATGTGGCATATCATATTTGGTTTCCCATATACTCTTCCATCGATCATGTCCTCCTTGAATTCAATTTATATTGAAATAAAAGGGGAAAATATTTTTTTATGAGAAAGTGAGCATTTATTGCACCGAAAGGCGCATTCTACATTCTAGTATGACCCTGATGTGTAAGTATGTCCGAATCCAAAGAATAAAAAATAATGTCGACTTAAACAATAACTTACATAAACGTATAAATGAACATTAAAAATTCATTAAAAATAAATTTAAGTTGTATAAACTTAAAATATGAAGAGGTTTACTAACACTCAAAAAAGAGATATGGTAAATAAAAATATATATAAATAAACCATAGCTATGGTAAATAAATAAATAAACTAGAAGTATGGTAAATAAAAAAAAACCACTTTTTATATTTACTCAATAAACCACTTTATATTTACAAAACCTCAAAAAGAGGTTTTATTTAGGTGAAGCCTATGGGAAAAATTATTATTAATACCATGGACAAATTATTAATAATACCATTGGAGAAATACCATGGGCCAAATAACATATTTATAAAAGATTTATGGTAAATAAATAAATATAAAAAAGGTATAAACGGGTAAGGTAAATAAATAAAAATATATCAAATACGAAATCAACATCTAATTATATATGAAGTATATGGGCCAAATACCATGGACCAAATTATTATTAATACCATGCCAAAAAAACATTATTAACCGTAACATTAATATTAAAATATTAATATTATTAAATTTAATAAACTTAGATCAATACAATATTAAATTTGTTATATTATAATATATATTAATATATCATGATATATGACAGAGGTGGAGAAATAAGGGGACTTACAAGGGAGATGGAGATAAATTGAAGGAGAGGGGAGAAGAGGAATAAAGAGAGACAGAGGGAGAAGATGGAGAGAGTTAGATAAGGGTAAGAGAGGGAGAGGGGGACATAAAGATGGAGGTGGGAGAGAGATAAGGAGGGAGGGAGGGAGAAGGAGAGAGGATTGGAGGGTAGAGAGAGAGAGAGAGGGAGAGAGAAGGGGGAAGGATGAGAGGAGGAGGAGAGAAGGAGGGATAGAGAGATGGAGTTGGAGGAGAAGAGATGAAAGGAAGAAGAAATACATAGAGAGGGAGTGACAAGGGAGATATGGAGAGAGAGTGTGTATGCTTAGGGGTGAGATAAAGATACATAGAAGGATTGATGGAGATAAGCGGGGAGAGAAGGAGAAAGGGAGGAATATAGTAACATAGTTGGAGAGTGAGATAGAGTGATGGGGAAAGAGAGAGAGAGAGAAATATAGAGAGCTAGGGGGGAAATAGAAAGAGGCGAGAGAGAAATGGAGAGAGAGGAATGATGAGAGAGAGGAATAAAGGAATTGGGGAAGAGAGAGGATTGTAAGAGAGAGAGAGAGAGAGAGAGAGAAGGGGGGCAGGAGGAAGAAAAAGAGAGGTAGGAGAGAAAGGGAGAGAGAGGAAGGAAAAGAGAGGGGACTTGAAAGAGAGGAGAAGTGAGGGGAGGAGAGAGGTAGGGAAAGAAATATGGATTTGCAGGGGGAGAGAGGGAGGGAAGAAGAAAGACACAAAGAGTGAGTAGTGGAGATAGATGGGTAGTGACGAGGGAGAGATGGAGAGGGAGTGTGTATGTTTGGCGGTGAGATAAAGAGGAAAATAAGGAGATATGCAGGGAACGGGGGAGAGATGGAGAGGGAATGTGTATGTTTGGCGGTGAGATAAAGAGGAAAATAAAGAGATATGTAGAGAAGGGGGGAGAGAAGGAGAGAGCGAGGCATATGGTAGCAAATTTGGAAGGTGAAAATAGAGAGAGAGAGAAGGTGGGAGAGAAAGGAAGAGAGAGAGAGAAGAGAGATGGAGATGGAGAGGGAGAGAGGGGGTGGTAAGAATAAATACATAGAGGGTGACAGGTGGAGACAGAGAGAGAGGGAGAAAGGGTAGCAAGAGGGAAGACAGATAGAAGCGAGGGAGAGGAAGGGAAGGGGGAAAGAGAGAGATAGAGAGAGAGAGAGAGAGAGAGAGAGAGAGGAGGAGGAGGGCGAGGGGGAGGAGGGAATGATATATAGATAGATTGGAGAAAGAGATTTTATGTTTTGGGGTTGATATAGAGATATAGAGGGAGATAGAGATATATATATATGTAAGGTGAATAGAAAAAGAGATAGACGGGGAGAAGGGGGGATGGATAAAGAAATTTATATATATGGAGTGAGAGAGAGAGTGTGTTTGGTGGGGTGAGATAAAGAGATAAATAAGGAGAGATGGAGGGATATATAGATATAGATGGGGGGGAGAGAGGGAAGAATATTTCTTGCAGTAGATGGATTGATTTCACTGTAGATGGTGATTTCTAATCCTATTTGATTTCTTGCACTAAATGCATTGATTTTGGTGTAGATGTTAATTTCTAATGATATTTGATTACTTTCACTAGATGGATTGATTTCAATGTAAATGATTTGTAATGCTATTTTATTTCTTGCACTATATGAATTTATTTTAGTGCAGATGGTGATTTCTAATCCCATTTGATTGCTTTCACTAAATGCATTAATTCCAATGTAGATGTTGATTTTTGACTATATTTGATTTCTTGCGCTAGATGAATTGATTTCAATGTAGATGATTTTTAATCTTCTTTTATTGCTTGCACTGAATGCATTGATTTTTGTGTAGATGGTGATTTCTAATCCTATTTGATTGCTTTCACTAAATGCATTGATTTTAGTGTAGATGGTGATTTCTAATCTTATTTGATTGCTTGCACTAGATGTATTAATTTCAATGTAGATGTTGATTTCTAATTATACTTGATTGCTTGCACTAAATGCATTGATTTAAATGTAGATGATTTATAATCATATTTGATTTCTTGCACTAAATTCATTTATTTTAGTGTAGATGGTGATTTCTAATCCTATTTGACTGCTTGCACTAGATGCATTGATTTTAGTGTAGATGTCGGTTTTTAATCTTATTTTCCTACTTGCACTAGATGCATTTATTTGAGTGTAGATGTTGATTTCTAGTCATATTTGATTACTTGCATTAGATGCATTGATTTCAGTGTAGATGTTGTTTTCTATTATTATTTGATTTCTTGCATTAGATGCATTGATTTCAATGTATATGCTGATTTTTTATTTGATGTAATTGGATGTATGATGGTACATTAATTTTAAAGTCATTGGAATAACAGTGTGCAATTATTTCAGTGTAAGCACAAAAAATTATTGACAATTTACATTGATTTTTGTGTTATAGTAATTAAACCTATTAATATTGGAGAGTGAGAGAGACAAGGTATGATGTTTACTACAACAACTCAAGCTAAATATTTAAATGGTTTACGATTCCAATTGTCCTTTTCAAATAATCAATATGAAAATATGACAAAACTAACAAGGGTTAAAATAAGAATGGAAGAGAATAGTTTGAAATCGATCACAATGAAGACTATTCGTAATTGACTACATTCTTATTATTCACAGTTTCTATCATTCAATATTATTACATTGTCACATTGCATTCAAAATTTTTATTTCATCATTAAAGTTATTTTACAATATTTATCATCTCAACAAACTTAGGTAACTAAGAAAATTTAAAATTAAAATGACTCAATAAATATCAGACATATTTAACATATTTAAAATGGTTATATTAATATTATATGTATTTACATATTATCGATAAAATTAAGCATGTGTTCTTCATATTATCGATAAATTTTCCTTGGTCGCACATGATTGAAACCAGCCTAGATCCATCTTAACTCTGGATCTATCAAACATCAAGATGGATCAAATCTCTCGAGGTCCAAACTTTTCCTCAAGTTTTGCACTCAAAAAAGAGGTTTGCACCTCGAGAGATTTGATTCATCTTGGCGCTTGATAGATCCGAAGTTAAGATGGATCTAAGCTGGTATTGAGTTAACACGTAGGTGTTTATAGAGATATATCCTTCCTCATCGAGTCAATTGTTTAGCGCGATTTACTCTGTCCCATAAAAATAAAAACCCTCCTAGCCAAAAATTACTTAAGAAGCTCTTGCTTTACTTTGCATTAGATCAATTTGTACTCGGATACCATTTGCATTAGAGGAAATTCACATAACATGAGACACAAGAGAGCTGTGGTTGAACATAAATATGCTTTGAAAACATTATATAAAGAAAAGAATTTATTTTTTTCAAATTGAAGAAAAATATTTAAAATGTCGCAGAGACTTTATATTAAGATAAGTTCGGCTGATAAATTGAACTAATGATTTTGACTTTGTATATGTTTATTTGACTACGTCTTCTACTCTTATCGTTTTAAAGTTTTAAGAAATGAATTAATGTGAATACAAATATTGATTGCAATGTCGCTCCTAAATTCATGCCAAAATGTTGCATGTCATGAATACACCAATTTATATCGTACACAACAATTAAATTATTTACCGCACTATACCTCAGTTCCTATATAGAGACCGTAAATGCTATCCATCGCATTCATGTTTGGGGAATGATAGAAAAGCTTATTAGAAAAGTTTAGAAAAGTTTTTTGCGAGACCTTTCCATCTGAATATTAGCGTGCATTTCAATTTCTTGGCCAACTATGCCATTCAGTGCATCATGGAAAGTAAAACATTAGTAGGGAGTTAAAGGTAAACCATAAGTTTAAATCCGGTGCACAAATTCATGAGTAGACTGGTGAAAACTGTGGTTGAGCATAAATATATTGTGGAAGTAATAAATAGGGATACGGGTGTATTTTATTGATATTTAAGTATATTTTTAGATGAGACTTTTGTGATTTAGATATATTTATTCATTTGAGATGTGAATATTTTTGCATCGTACATGGTATTTTTGTTTTTATTTCTTAAGACTAATAAATAGAAATTCAAAATTATCAAATAGCGATTCAAAAATATCAGTTCAACTTATGGGGTTACTATATTTTAAAGAATAAGCTTAAATTAGATAAATGTATTTTTGGATTAATCACATTATTAGGATTTGGTCGAAGTTTCGAACCAACTAATGTGGGAACGAACCAACTAATGTGAGAACCACATTAGTTGGTTCAAAACGTTGACCAAATCGTAATGATGTTATTAATCCAAAAATATATTTATCTAATTTAAGCTTATTCTTTAAAATATCATAACCCCATAAGTTGAACTTGAATTGATAATTTTGAATCGCTATTTATTAGTCGTAAGAGATAAAAGCAAAAATGCTATGTACCATGCAAAAATATTCATCTCTCAAACCAATAGATATATTGGCTGCAACACTCTCTCATTTGATATACTAGATTAAGGATTAAATAACACTTAAGGATTAAATGTTTTCCCATGCACTTTTAATAACCATGAATTCAATTTCTATTTGAATTTAATTATTTAATCTGTTGTGGAATGGGTCATGTACTCTTCTCCGAACCTTTTCCCATACACTTTTGATAACCATGCATCCAATTTCTATTTGAATTTAATTATTTAATTTGTTGTGGAATGGATTATGTACTCTGTTCATAATTTTTTCTTCTCTGCAAACTTAATCCACAACCTGTAAAGAATTCATTGAGGTATGATTGCTTGTCAAAAAATTAAACGTTGTGGTTGTGATTAATTTTCCAACACTCCCCCTTAATCGAAACTATTGCCATTGACCATTCTCAAACAATCTCCGAGATACACAAAATTTTCACATGCCAATGGATTTGTGAAGATGTCTGCAAATTGTTCTTCTGACCTGCAATGTTGCAACACAATCCCATTGTTGTTAAATAATTCTCTTATGAAAAGGTATTTAGCATCAATGTGTTTTTTCCTATTGTGAAAAACAAAATTCTTTAATAGTGCAATTGTTGAACTATTACCACAGAAAATAGTGGTTGCTCTGTCTTGTTCATGACATAAATCCCACAACATCCTTCTCATCCAAACTTCTTGACAAACTGTTGTTGTTGCGGCGACATATTCAAGTTCTGTTGTTGACAGTGACACTATCGGTTGCTTCTTAGAAGCCCATGAAATGCCTTATGAACCCAAATAAAAAACATATCCTGACGTGCTCTTTTTGTCATCAATCCTTCCTGCCCAGTCACTGTCATTGTAACCAACCAGCCTAAAATCATCATTTACGGAGTACGAAACACCATACTCCTTTGTCCCATTCACATACTTTTAAATTATTTTCGTTGCTTCCCAATTTGTCTCCTTGGGTGTCTCAATGAACCTCAACACCAAACTCACTGCATACATTACATCTGGACTAGTAGTGGTCAAATAAATAAGGTTGCCCACTATGCTTTTGTATAAGGTTGGATTGACATTTTTTTTGTAATATTCCTTTCTCAACTTCAACCCCATGACAGTTGGACTTGGTGATGGCTTGTTGTTCTACATATTAAACCTCTCTAAAATTTCTGCAACATACTTTTATTAAGAGTTAAAATTTCCATTTTTTGTTTGCTTCACTTCTATGCCCAAAAAATATCTTAACAACCTGAAGTCAGTCATTTCAAAATCACTTTTCATGACTTCTTTGAAATCAACAACGAGAAAATCATCACTCCCTCTAAAAATCAAATCATCTACATATAAAACAACAGTAAGAAGCTTACCATCACTTTCTTTGATGTAAAGAGTAGGTTCACCATAATATTTTTCAAACCCATTGTCCATTAAGTAGGCATCTATCCTGCTATACCATGCACTTGGTGCTTGCTTCAGCCAATAAAGAGCTTTCCACAACCTACACATCTTGTCTTCTTGGCCCTCTACCTCATAACTAGGAGGTTGCACAACATACACTTCCTTTTTTCAGCACTCCATTAAAGAACATTGATTTTATGTCCATTTGATACACTTTCCATTTATGTTGAGAGGTAATCGACAACACTATATGCACTATCGCCATCCTCACGATTGGCGCAAATGTTTCTGCATAGTCTCTTCCATGTTGATGCTTGTATCCTTTAACAAATAGCCTTGCTTTATGCCTTTCAATCTTGCTTTGAATGTTGCTATTAGTCTTATAGACCCACTTGACTCCAATGACTTCTTTACCTTGCAGAAGGTCCACTAACTCCCATGCGTCATTCTTTTCTATTGTTGGAACCCATTTCTCTTCTTCAACTACATCTTCAAAGTGTATTGGGTCATCTAGATGACAAAATAATGCAAATAAAGAATTCAAACCAATTTTGTTATCAAATTTCATCTTGCTCATAAATTTCATTTAAATTTCTGAATTTTGGTCTTCTTATGCTTGTGGAAGATGGGCTTGATGTTGCGCTTCAAGTAGATGGAGTTGCAGAACTTTGTGGTGCGATTGGAGAAGCACTTGCTTGGTTGTGCAACACTGTCCTATTATTTTTTTGTGGTGTCACATGTTGACTGCTTTGTTGAGCTTGTGTAGGTGGAAGAGGAGTCATTGTTGAGGAGTTACTTGTTGCAGTCAATTCCCCTTTGTCTTCATGTGACATACATGTCTTCACATTTATTTTCTTCTCTAAACTTCGATGCCATGGTTCCTCTTCTCTGAATTGAAAATCTCTATTGATTATTACCTTCTTGGTTAATGGACTGTAGAGCTTGTTTGCCTTGGATTCATCGCTGTATCCAACGAATATAGATTTCTCCCCCTTGTTGTTCAAATTCTTCCTCAGCTCGTTTGGGACATGTGCATATGCCACACATCCAAACACTTCCATGTGGGTGACATATTTATTTCTTCAACTCCATGCCTCTTTAGGAACAATATTCATAACACTTTTGGTTGGACACCTATAAATAATATATGCTGCATAAGTGACAACTTCAACCCAATAATCATTTGGAAAATGATTTGCCTTCGACACACTCTTTTCCATTTACATAATGACCCTATTTTTCCTTTCCATGTCACCATTTTGCTGAGGTGTATACCTTGTTGTAAACTAATTGTAAATTACATGCTCACTGCAAAAACGTAGGAAGTCATTTGAGATATATTCGCCACATATATCAGTCCTCAACACTTTTATGTACTGTCCACCTTGATTCACAACAAGAAATTTGTAGTGGCAGAAGTGGTAAAACACTTCACTTTTCTGTTTTAATAAATAGACCCATGCATTCCTTGTGTAGTCATCTATGAATGTAAAAATATAATGGTTGCCACTAGTTTGTGGTGTTTGCATTGGTCCACATAAATATGAGTGGACAATCTCCAAATACGCCTTTTCCCTTATTGACTTTCCTGCTAGAAATTATTTTGTATGTTGTTTGCCCAAGATACATCCTTTAGATAGGTTGTCCGGTTTTTCTTTGACTGGCAAGCCCTTCACCATGCATTTCCTATGCAAAAAATTTAAACCTCTAAAGCTAAGATGACCAAATCTCAAATTCCATAAAAATATTTCATCTTTAATTTCTGCTTGAAAGTTTTCTTATGTGAAAATTGATAAATTTCTTTCATTTTTTTGTGAATTCATTGATAGTTGTGCTTGATCACCTTCTTCCTTTAAATATGATCTTATCTTGAGAGGAAACATTATATTGTATGTCATATGAACTTTTGCAATCAACTATCTACTTGGAGTCTTATCCAAAATTATACATACATCATTTTTTTAAAATACATTGTAGCCCTTTTGCATGAGCTTCCCAATGCTTATGAGATTATGCTTCAAACCAGGGACAAAGAAAGCACTTGACATGAACTTCTTCTCTCCCTTCTTTGTCAAAATATCTACTCTGCCTTTTGCCACAACCGAGACCTTGTTATCAGTCCCCAATGTCACTTCTCATTTCACACTTTCATGTAGATTGGAAAACATTTCTATGTTTCCAGTCATGTGGTTGCTACACCTTGAATCTAATAACCATACATCTCCTTGTTTTTCTTATGCTACATTACAGGCTAAAGACATGCTATCATGGTTTTGATTTTCTTTTATTAAATTTGCACTTGGTTTGCTACCCATTTCATATTGCTTCTTTGTACATTCATTTGCGTAATGACCATACTTCTTACAATAATGACATTGAACTTAAGATTTATCATACCTCTAACCTTGTTCTTGATTTTGGCTTGGGCCTTCACTTAGATTTTTATTGTTGCCCCTTCCAATTGAGCTTCAATGGTTGCTTCGTCCTCCTCTTTGTAGGCTTCCTCCTCTTCCTCTATAATTTGATCTTCCTCGGTGTCTACCTTAACCAAATGAAACTTGTACCTTGAATGCATGCTCCATTGAGGAGTTTTTTCCTTTGTTCAATCTATGTTCATGAGACACAAGTGATGCATGAAGCTAATCCACTGAAAAATATGAGAGATCCTTTGTCTCTTCTATGGCCATAACTATGGCATCAAATCTTGCTGGTAGACTTCTCAACATTTTCTCAACTATTCTTCTTTCCTCAAGTGTCTCACCATGAGACCTGATTTGGGTAACCAACCCAATTACATGTGTCAAAAGTGTGTCTAAATTCTCATACCCTTTCATACAAATTGTCTCAAAATCTCTTCTAAATATTTGTATTTTTTTTGTCCTCACTTTTTCCATGCCTTGATAGGTTGTCTGGAGGGCATCCCATGCTTAATTGGACTTTGCTACTGATGCAATCCTTTAAAAGATACTTTCATGAACTACTTGAAAAAAGTAGAAGAGGGCTTTTGATGCCTTCTTCCTATTGTCCCTCAACAAATCATTTTCTGCTTGTGTCAAAGCATTGTATGCTAGTGCATCTTCTGGTTCTTGGAAACCATTCTCCACCAATTCCCAAATATCTTAAGAAAAAATTAAAGCCTTCATTGTAATAGCCCAATAATCGTAATTTTTTCCATTAAACTATGGTATTTTTGGATTATTCAAGTTTGTGCTTGTTACTGCCATTTTCACTATGTAAAAAAAATTTCTTACTTAGTAAATTTTTTCTCACTGTGTAAAACTTTTGTCACTCCTGGAGAATATGCTACACAAAAAAATTTCAAAACTCCTATTAACTCCTTAGTAAAAATACTTGTGGTAATGAAGGTTTAAACTCGCTCTGACGCCATGTTAATATCTTAAGAAAGAGGAAATTATTTTCCCCAACACAGAGAATTCACACGAAGTTGTGGAAATGACTTTAACCAAGACAACACAGTTATGAAATTTTACACATAGTTGCGGAACTCAATTAATCTAGACCATACAGTTGCGGAAACAAAATCATATGAATCCTCTTTTCAATAAAGAGTGGAGGAAATTAAAATTGCAACCATAAGGAGCAAACAAACTTCAAACAATTTTACTCACTGTGAAACAGAGTAAAACAGAGTTGTTACGGTAAAAATTATGTGTAAAAAAAGACTTCTTACTAAGAGTTACATTCACCAGGGTTGCAAAATTTACACACAGTAAAACCTGTAACTTGTTTTCACCCGCCCTCCAAAATTTGCTCCAAGTATTCACCTTCTTGTCTTTCAAGACTAACATCCCCGCAGAATTTACACACAGTAAAACCTGTAACTTGTTTTCACTCACCCACCAAAATTTGCTCCCAGATATTATCCTTCCTGTCTTTCCAGACTTACATCCGCCACAATGCATTCCACTCTCATACAAAAATGTAAAATAAAAACATATATATCTAAGACATTTAACTAGGACATTTTAATCAGATGGGCTAACATGAATTTCTCAATTTTACAGAGGTTGTGTGAGGTAAATAACACTTGAAAATTAAATGTTTTCCCATACACTTTTAATAACCATTAATTAAATTTCTATTTGGTTTTAATTATTTAATCGTTTGGGAAATAGGTTATTTACTTTGATCATAAGTTGTCCTTCTCTGTAAACTCAATCAGAAACATGAAAAACATTCACTAAGGTATGGTTGCATGTCAGAAAATTAAACACGATGGTTGTGATTAATTTTCCAACACATCAGAACACTTATATGAAGCATTTGACTTTACAACTATAGCTAGATTCAAGTTAGCATCTGAACCAAAATTCTCTTCAGGGTCCGCTCTTCTACCAAAGGGTTCCTTCAGCTCCAGGAACACCTTTAAAGGAGTCGTTTCCTCCACCAATAGATAACTACTTGCAGGAGTAGCTTTAACGTGAGAATCACTATTGAGAGATAATAGCTTGAAACTAATAATCCGGGCAACCTCACCTAATGGGGCCAAAACAAAAAACATGGTAATAATAACATAGCTTATCATCACCCAATTGATTTATATTGGACAACTTGTCTATCTATACCAAATTTGATTATCACAAGACCAAGACCAAATATGATTATCGCACATAAAACAAACTTGACAAGGCAATGTATTTCCCACCGAGGTTATGATAATCAGAAGAAGAAAAGAGAATACAATAAATTATGCCGGATTTTCTGATAAATTGTTAACACACAGTGAGGAATTTATTTTCCTCTTTAACACAAAGAAATCATCTATTTCATGTGCACACAAACAGAGAAAAAACAAAATTACACAGGGATACGTTGTGGAGAACAAAAAACTTGTCTTTCATTCATTTTCTTTCAGAATTTTACACACTTCAGAATTGTTGTTATGGCTTCTCTATTACTCTGATGCACTATTGTGCACACACTCTACTCACTACACTCACACACTAGGTGTGTTCTACATTGTCTTCTTTGTATTGTAAACATATATATATGTTTACAATACATATTAAAATATTAACCTAATTTAAAACTATATGAAAATAAAAATATATCACGCGGTCATTACAAACCATATAACAAAGAAAAAATTACAAATATGATGTGATGCGATGGGTTTATCACATGGAACAAAGCATCGATGACATCAGCACCAAATGGTGAGATAAGTGAACGTGAAAGCCTTTGTAGTGGTTTATGCATCAAAATTCGTATTGGCTGACTGGGCTTCTAAATGGTGTGACGAAGTGCTATTGGCTGTCAGGGTGGTGAGTTGGCAGTGGTGGGGTTGTGTTATCGCACGATTGCGAGGAGTTGGTGACATAGGAAGGAGGGCATGCGATAAGAATTTGATTGGTTAACATTTGGTTTGACATGGACTGGCGGGGTGCATTCATCACACGTATTGAATAGGGATGACATGGTTTGTTTGAATGTGGAAATGGAAAAATAAATCAATTCAGTAGGTGTATAAGTTATGGCATGAGAGTTTGCGTGGGTCAAATCACAATTTACAAATCAAGAGGACTATGACCTTGTAAAGGAAATCGGCTGTTTGCAACGGGTTTAAAATAAAAATTCAATGCACAGGTTGAGTGCAAAACCAAAAATAAATTTGTTGTTGCTTTCATCCTTTGACTTCAAAACAAAATTTATTGTTTGTCCTTGTTTATCTAGATTGCAGTAGGGAGTAATTTCCAACACCCCCCCTTAATCACAACTACTGCTATCTTGCATTCCCAGACATTTTCAAAGATAATTAAAACTTTTTTCCCCAATGGTTTTGTCAAAATATCTACAAATTGTTCCTATGTTCTACAATGATGTAAAACAACTTCTTCATTGTTCACTAATTCTATGATATAATGATACTTTGCATCAATGTGTTTTTTTATTTTATGAAAAAGTGAATTCTTGGATAAAACCATTACTGAGCTATTATCACAATAAATATTTGTACCTTTTACCTACTCATGGCACACATCTCTTAACATTATTCTCATCCATGCTGTTTGACATGTTTTTGTTGTAGCTGCTACATACTCTGCCTCTACTATTGATAAAGAAATAATTTGTTGTTTCTTAGAAGCCCATGAGATGGCGCCTAATCCCATATGAAAAACATATATAGAGGTACTTTTCCTGTCATCTATACTTCCATCCGAGTCACTATCAGTATATCCAATTAACTCAAAATTTTCATAAGAGGTGTATAGAATACCATACCCCTTTGTTCCTTTCACATACCTTAAAATTCTTTTTACTGCTTGCCAATTTGTCTCCTTTGGACTTTCCATGAGTCTTGAAATTAAACTTAGAGCATGCATAATATCAGGCCTAATTTCAGTCAAATACATAAGGCTGCCAATTATGCTCTTATAGAAACTTGGATCTACATCCTTGTTGTTGTCTTCCTTGCTCAATTTCAATCCCATCACTATAGGAGTTATTGATGCCTTGAAATCCTCCATGTTCAATCTTTCCAAAACTTCTTTTACATACTTTGTTTGAGAAATAAAACCTTTATTTTCATTTTTCTCTTCTTCTATTCCTAAGAAGTATCTCAGCAATCCCATATCAGTCATCTCAAATTCTTCTTTCATGACTGTCTTAAAATTTTCTATAACGTAAGCATCATTACCTGTAAAGATCACAGCATTAGCATATAAAACAACAATGAGCATCTTTCAATCCTTTTCATGAATGTATAATGTGGGGTTTCCTTTACATTTCTCAAACCCATTTTCCAGTACATAGGTACCTATTCTACTGTACCATGCTCTTAGTGATTGTTTCATCCCATACAGAGCTTTCTTCAACTTGCATACTTTGTGCTCTTTGCCTTCTTTCTTATAGCCCATAGGTTGTTCAACATAAACCTCTTCCATCAATACTCCATTTAGGAATGCTGATTTCACATCCATTTGGTGAACTTTCCACTTGTGTTGTGTTGCTATGGACAACACTGCTCTCATTTGTTTCCATCCTTGCAACTCATGCAAAATTTTCTTCATAATATCTTCCTTGTTGCTGCTTTTAGCCTTTGACAACAAGTCTAGGTTTGTGCCTTTAAATCTTACCTTCAACATTTATTTTGGTCTTATAGACCCATTTCACTCCAATCACTTCCTTACCTTTTGGGAGATCAATTAATTCCCATGTTTTGTTCTTCTGTATTGCATCAATCTCTTCAACCATAACATCTATCCATTTCTTATCTTTTACTGCTTCTTCAAAATGAATAGGATCATATATATGACAATACAATGTGAATAAAGAGTTAATACCTTCATTGGTTGCCTCTTGCTCATAGATTTCATTTAAACTTCTGAATTTGGTTCTTCTTTCACTTTATGAGGTTGTGCTTGTAGAAGCACTCAAATATGCTCCATGTGTTGTGCTTGGAGAAGCACTTTCATCACTTATCAAGGTTGTTCTCATACCATCTTGTGGTGTCCCTTGTTGTGCTTCTGTTGGTGGAGGAGGTGTTGTCAATAAGGGATTTATTTCTTCCATTTCTTCCTCATCATCTTCTTGAGACAAACAAGTTTTTACATTCACTATTTCTCAATGTTTCCATCACAAGCTTCTTCTTCAATGAACTGTAAATCTCTTCTTATAATAAACTTCTTGGTGGATGGGTTATATAATCTATATGCCTTTGATTCATCAATATTTCCAACAAATATGGACTTCTCCCCCTTACTATCCAACTTATTTCTCAGCTAAACCAAAATGTTTTCATAAGCCACACAACCGAATATTCTCATGTGGGTGACAATTTTTTTTATGCCACTCCATGCTTCTTCTGGAACTCTATTCATGAAACTCTTTGTTGGGAATTTATTCAAAACATATGCTGCACAATGTACAACTTCAACTCAATATTCATTTGTAAAAAATTTTTCCTTCAACATGCTTCTTACCATATCCATGATGGTTCTATTTTTCCTTTCAGCAACTCCATTTTGTTGTGGTGTATAGCTTGCTGTAAATTGCTTGTGAATTCCATTTTCTCTGCAAAAACGTAGAAATTATTTGGAGATATATTCTTCTCCTCTATCAGTTCTCAAAACTTTTATGTGCTGCCCAATTTGATTCTCTACAAGAGCATTAAAATGGTAGAACTTGTCAAACACTTCTCTCTTCATATTCAAGAAATACACACATGTTTTTCTTGTGTAATCATCAATAAAAGTTAACATATAGTGGCTGCCTCCTAAAGATGGTGTTTTCATTGGTCCACACCAATCACAATGGACTATTTGTAAGGGTGCTTTCGCCCTTATGCTCTTTCCTGATGGAAATATTTCTCTGTGTTGTTTTCTCAAGATGCAACCTTCACATAGGTTGTCTAGTTTATCAATCAATGGTAATCCCTTTGCCATAAATTTTCTGTGCAACAAATTTAGGCCTCCAAAGTTGAGATGTCCAAATCTCAAATGCCATAGTCATTTTTCATCCTTGGCTTCCTTTTGGAATGTCTCTTGTGTCACAGTTTCCATTTCAACTCCTTTCATCAAATATTCTCTCATCTTGAGAGGAAACATTCTCTTTCTTGTCATATTCACTTGTGCAATACATTTCTTGCTTGGTGGTTTATCCATGATGGTACATACATCATCTTCAAAGAATGCATTGTAGCCTTTTTAAATGAGCTTTCCAATGCTCAAAAGGTTACACTTCATACCAGGTACATACTATACATCAGATATGGATTTCCTTTCTCCTTTTATTGTTAAAAAACTCACTCTGACTTTACCCATGATAGAGACTTTTTTGTCTATTCCCAATGTTACTTGAGACTTCACATTTTCATCCAATATGGAAAAAATAGAGATGTTTCTAGTCATATGGTTGCTACATCCTGAATCTAGAAACCATATATCTTCATTCTTCTCTTCAGCAATATTACATTCTAAAAATAAATTCTCTTCACTCTGAGTTTCTTTAGTAAAGTTAGCACTGAGTCTATTACCCATGTCACTTTTCTTCTTTCTACATTCATTGGCATAGTTCCCATACTTCTTACAGTAATGACATTGAACTTGGTATTTATCATACCTTTGTCCAAGTTCTTGATTTTGTGCTCCTTGTTGGTTACTGCCTTGAATTTGGTTGCTGCCCCTTCCACTTGTACTTGCAGGGCTTTTTCTTCCTCCATTTTGGCTTCTTCCTCTACCTTTTCCTTGGTAGTTTGATCTACCTTGACCTCTTCTTCTTCCAAAGTACATTTAGGTCTTGAAGGCATGCTCTAAAGATGAGTTTGATGTTCTATTAAGCCTTTCTTTATGTGTCATCAAAGATGCATGAATCTCATCAATTGTAAGTCTTGAGAGATCCTTTGTCTCTTCAATAGTAGTGACTATCACATTGAATCTTCAAGGTAAAATTTTCAATATTTTCTTCACTATTTTTCTTTCTTTTACTGCCTCTCCATGAGATCTCATTTGGGTTACTAACCCAATTAATAGTGTGAAGAATGAGTCTAAGCTATCAAAATATTTCATGCAAATGACTTCAAACTCTCTTCTCATTGCTTGAAGCTTTTATGTCTTTACTTTCTCCATACCTTGATAGGTTTTCTAGAGGGTATCCCATGCCTCCGTGGACTTCTTTGCTACTGCAATTCTTGGAAATATACTTTCATGCACTGCTTGATAGAGATAATAGATGTATTTTGAGTCCTTCTTATTATTACTTTTTAGCAAATAATTTTCTGCTTGTGTTAAGGCCTTATAGTCATTTGCATCAGTTGGTTCTTAAAATCCATCTTCAAACAGTTCCCATAAGTCTTGAGACAAAAACATGGCACTCATTGTGATTGCCCAATAATTATGGTTCTTCCCATTGAACTGTGGGAGCTGAGTATTTCCCATACTCGTGCTTATGCTAGTTCCTTCCATTATTTACTGTGCAGAACTATAAAGTTTGATTGTGTGACTTAGATAAAACTTTCTCACTGCTGGGGAGCTAAAATCTGACTCTTAACACTTCCTTTTGCATCTCTTTGGACTGTATTTTTAAATAAACAGTAACTCTAATCTATCTTTTAAACAAACAGTAAATCTTACTTGTGCAAATATCTGACTTCCTGAACACCTTCACTTTGCTGGTGGAATGCTTCAACAGTCTTCTTCTTCCTTCGACTTCTTTAGCAACTGATGAGAACCTGGACTAGCTCGGATACCATGCCGTATTTTCTGATAAATCCTTAACAAAAAATAAGGAATTTCTTTTCATATTTAACACAGAGAAATCATCTATTTCATGTGCACACAAATAGAGCAAAAGAAAAATTACACAGGGATACATTGTGGAGAACAAAAACCTTGTCTTTCATTCATTTGCTTTTAGAATTTTACACACTTCATAATTGTTGTTCTAGCTTCTCTATTACTCTGATGCACTATTGCGCACACACTCTACTCACTACACTCACACACTGTGTGTGTTCTACATTGTCTTATTTGTATTGTAAACATATATATATATATATATATATATATATATATATATATATGTTTACAATACATATTAAAACATTAACCTAAGTTAAAACTATATGAAAAAATATATATATCACCGCGGTTATTAAAACCCATATAACAATGAAAAAATTACAAATATGGTGTGATGCGATGGGTTTATCACATGGGACAAAGCGTTAGATAACGTCAACAGTAAACAATGCGATAAGTGAAAGTGAAAACCTTTGCAATGGTTTATCTCATCAAACTTCGTGTCAACTAACTGGACTTCTAAGTGGTGCAGAGAAGTGCTATTTCCTACTGGGGTGGTGAGTTGGCAATGGTGGGGTCACGATATCACGCAATTGCGAAGAGCCAATGACGTAGAAAGGATGGCATGTGATACGCGTTTGATTGGTTGACGATTAGTTTGACGTGGACTGGAGGGGTCCATTCATTGCGTGCATTGAACAGGGATGACATGGTGTGTTTGAATGTAGAAATGGCATGATAAATCAATGCAATAGGTGTATAAGTTATGGTGTGGGCGGTTGCATGGGGTGTTGTGTGGGTCAAACCATGATTTGCAAATCAAGAGGACTACGACCGTGTAAAGGAAGTCAACTATTTGCAGGGGTTTAAAACACAGATTCAATGTGCAAGTTGAGTGCAAAATCAAAAATAAATTTGTTGTTCTGCTGTCCTTTGACTTCAAAACAAAAATTATTTTTTGTCCTTGTTTATCCAGATTTCAGTTGGGAGTAATATCCATCAAATTTTACTGGTGAAATGTTTAGATGTTGCAATCTTATTTATTTGTTTAGCTCTGAGGTCGATTCAATGAAAATAGATCCTTATCATGCATGGAAGGAATATATAATAAATGCTACAATTAGAATAACATTGATTCTTGTAAATATGGAATGGCCACACGAACCCCATAAAATAATACAACCCACGATTGGGCACGACGCGCCCACCATATGTCTAGAATGGTTGGCTACAAGAAATATTTAAGATTGTGAAGGTGAATCCATGTGAATTTATTGATGACCTAGACACATTAAATGTGGTTTATGATGATTTTGTTTTCCTAGCATTTATTAGAAAGCCCCACATTTCCAAGGACCAGTTACTGACACAAAAAGGTATACATGTGACAAATCTCCAAGAATAACTAGTTTGTGCTAATATTGTTTATATACACATTAATAGTTTTCTCATGTTGATTGACTATTGGTGTATATACACACTATTATTTCCCTTCCACTAAAATTCCATTGTAGGTTTATATGTAGAGATTTCCAACTTATAAGTGTCCTTTATTTGCCTCAGCCATGCAAAATATTAAATTTTGTTTTGTTTCTCTTATTAATTCATTTTTTTCTTTTCTTTGATAGACTATAGCATGTTCTCAAATAACATATAATATACATTTAGGTCGTAACTAGCTGGGAAGTTTTATATTTTAAGGAAAATTAGAAGCAAGATCATGACAAGCTGAGCTAACATAGAGTTGAAATATTTAGATGATGATGTAGCCTTGATTTTTCTTATATTGATATATCTATTGTAAATATGAGTATTGATGTGTTTCCTCCTGATTTTATACTATGTCAAAAAAAATCTCGTGTTTGAATATTACTTATTTCATTTTCTAACCCTAACAACTTTATTTTCAAAGGTTTAAACTCCGTCTCCTCAACATTTTTCACCTACTCATAGACAGCCTAATAAATATAAAGTGCACTCTTTGAGGTTGATGATGACATAGAGTTGAAATATTTAGGATTGATCGTGACATATTTATCCTGAACTACTCATGTATGCCTTTTGTTTCTATTATATTTAGTGTTCATCAGTCATACAAAATATGGAATTTCCTTTTGTTTCTCTTCTAAGGTCCCTTTCTTTACCTTAGTCATATAGAGTATGGAATTACCTTTTGTTTCTCTTATATGATCAACCACACATCATTATCATCTTCAAATACCTTTTTTATTTTATTTTAAAAAGAATTATTGTATTTTTTACTATGTGGTGTTTCCCCATTGTATCAGGAGCATGTCTTTTCAAATATTTCGTAAATCTATATCCTGGTAACTTAGGTTAACATACATTTAAGTGTATTAGGTCAAGAATCTCTATTGACATATGCTTGTTGTTGAGAAAAGAAACCTTCAAATGGTTTTTTTTAGTGCACAACCTCTTCTAATCTCTCGTCTCAATCTTGAACTCAACCTTGAATTTTAACAATCCTTGCACCATGTTCTTTATTATTAACGATGCTCCATCATTGAATGAAATGGTTATTTTGTGAAAAATCTCACACAAGTTGTTATCACAAGTTATTATCGTCATGCATGAGGCCTTTCATAGGATCCTCTATAGCCTATAGATGCACCCTCTACAATTCATGAGGATATGAGCATTTTTTTATAGATGAGGATTTGTTAATCATCACACACATCCATATAATCTAGGATTTTCATTACATAATTTGAAAGGAGATTCTTAGTTAAGCTAAGTACAGATAAAAAAAATAAACACTATTAAGGTTAAGGGTATCTCTTGATGGCATTTGGAATGATGAGATGGATCACTAGGTTCATCATGAGGCCCCAATCGCATACTTATATCCTACTTCTAAAGTTTGTTGAAGGATTTTTTGTTAAAGGTGATATATATCAGGCTCCACTGTTCACATACTCTATGACACCAAACACATGTTACATTAAATGAATGAGACCATGAAGTTGTTTGAATATTTATTCAACTATTATTGTTGTTGAGAAAGTAAACCTTGACATGATTTATGAGTGTGAAACCTCTCATAAGCTCCTTTCGTCTCAACCTTGAAGTAAACCTTGAAGTTTAACAATCATTGCAAAATGTACTTCAATATTGACAATGCTCCATAATTTAAGAAACTTAGTATTATGTGCCAAATCTCATACAAGTTGTTATTTTCATGCACTAGGGATTTATTAGGATCCCCTACAAATTACACATACACCCTCTCCAAGGCACAAGGATATTAGAATTTGTTCAATATGAGAGTTGTTAATCATCAAACACAACCATATAATCTAGGTTTTTCATTACAAAAATTGAAAGGAGGTTCTTAGTTAAGCTAAGTACATATAAAATAATCAGCACTAGTCAACTCAAGGATATATCTTGATGGAATATGGAATGAGATGGATCCTAATTTTTCAATAAATATGTGGCATCATCACCAAGTTCAACTTGCATACTTGTCTCTTGCTTCTAAATTTTGTTGCAAGACTTCTTGTTAGAGTTCATATATTTGAGGCTCCACTATTCAAGTTGTCTAACACCAAACTTGTGCTATATGAAAGGCATGATACCATGCATTTCTTAAAATTTCAAGCCCCTTTTTGAATAACTTCATTATGATCTCAATAAAATAAATAAACTATTGAATTTGATTATTGCTCAAATTAAATTTCAAAGTATAGCATTAGTCATACAATAACTAGAAATTAAAATGCACAAACATAATAAATTTTCCCTTCAAATAAAATTTTCATTCCTTTGAAAAAATTTAAAAGGAAAATTCCACATGTTGTACAAAAAAAAACATACATGAATACATAAATGACTTTAATTTTATTTTCTATAAGTTGTTTAAGAGGTACAAAAATCATATGTTGTAAAGCATTATTGTATGGATAGTATGACACTTAGACAAAGTCCTTTGTATTCCATACATTTGTAAAAATCTACAAATTTTATTCCACTTATTCCATAGAAGTGATCTTCAGATATATAGCAAGGTGGATGATCATTAGGGGGTGGTATGTCCCACTAGGAAATTTGTAGTAGCACCATGATGCTTCTAGGTGTGTCTAGTTGAGAAAAATATCATATATTCCTTTCAATGAGGTTTGCTTAATTTTTCTTATATTGATATATCTATAGTAAATAATAGTATTTTTGTGTTTCCTACTGTTATTATACTATGTAGAAATAATTCCCCTGTTTGTATCTAACATATTTCATTTTCTAAGTCTTGAAGCTTTCTTTTCAAGGTTTCAAATCTATCTCCTTGATAATTTTCACCTATTTATGGAAGGAATAATAGATATAAGGTGCACTATTTATCTATTTTATTTACTTTTAGTGATCAAAATATTGTAAAATGTGCACTTCTTATATTCGTGAAAAAATGTCCTTGTTCGCTTCTTAGAAACATTCAGGGGTTTTCTATAGTTAAGCTTTCACCCTAAAGGAGGAAAATAAGCTAGGGTTTATGATAAGCCTTAGAGAATAGTGAAGAATTCGTCTTGTACCTCTCATGAGAGAAGAAGGCTAGATACCCGAGAATTACTTATTATGCTTGATTGAGGAGAGGAGGAGACATATAGGACACTTGTGGGAGATAAGGATGACTTGCCAATGTTGACACTAGCTTGATGTCAACCTTTAATGTAGGTGTTACTTGGTCATCTTGATTGAGGGGAAGAGGAGGAATCTAGGACACTTGTGGGAGACAAGTGTTGAATCCAAGGACTTGCCAATGTTGATGTTAGTTTGTTGTGGATCTTTAGTCATGGATAGGGTTTTCATGGTTCTCCCTAGATAGTTATTAGAGAGATATAGTTTGTACCATCTTGGTGGTAACACTATGGCATGTACATGTACTTCATTTCCTTCAAATACATATGAAATTTCAAGCTATCCAAAATTATTAAATTTATATTTAATCTTCATCTTGCATCATCTTCTTCATAGGGTAATTTCCACAATTGTTCATGCCAATTTGGCATAACATATGGATGAAATTGAGAAGTTATTTAACATTTAGATTGAAAATAAGAGAGGTTTTTTTTTTGTATAATATTTTGTATTAAATTGACTATCATATCCAATATATGCTTGAAAATGTGTGCCATAATGGTTGAAATTTGTTGGCATTTAATTTTTATCTTTTCTCTTGAACTTCCTACTGTGTTGGGTTGAAGTGAAGTGCAATATTATCAGCTACTTGCTAATATAAATTAGTAATTCAAATCAGCCCAAGGTGGATGGTTCATAGGGATT
Organism: Pinus albicaulis; assembly: GCA_034641835.2. Classification (NCBI taxonomy): domain Eukaryota; kingdom Viridiplantae; phylum Streptophyta; class Pinopsida; order Pinales; family Pinaceae; genus Pinus; species Pinus albicaulis. Next base: position 20,091,281 of record CM076580.1, on the reverse strand, counting down.
AGATCTGGGAAACTACCAGCGAGAAGTTAAGTTTCAGAGTCATATAGGTTGTCCTAGATCTTAAATTTCAAGGTAGGGAAGGGAGGGGGACATCTCTTATCCTCATTCCATCCTTTGTGGCTAGAGAATAATTTCACTTTTATGAGGGCTATGTGCATATCATGGTTAATGGGCCATTTTCAGATACACTACAACCTATAATACTGAGATTTGTTCACATTTCTACAAATATTTAGGAAATTTTCAAGTGCTCCTTACATTAATTCATACTCCAAATTTGGGCCTTACACTTACCCTTCCAAACAGAAAAGGAACATATCACTGTGTCTTAATGGGCACTACCTTTTGTAAGTAAATATTGTAAGTGTTGTAAGACCTTCCTTAACATGCCTCAACCTAGTAGCGATAGCCTGTGTAGGTGAAATATTTCAAATTCCTATGTTATGCAACCAACTCACAAAATAGTAGAAATGATAGGGTATACACTAGTATTATAGGGACCTAACATCTTGTAACCTTGTTTTTTTAATTGTTTTACCAAAAATAGTTCCAAAGAAAATGATAAATATTGTGAAAGTCTATCCAATTTCACAAGAGAATGTTGAAATATTATTTTGCAGGTATCCATAACAAAAGAGACTATACTTTCAAAAAAAATCCTATGGTTATTTAAAACTAGAGTTACATTAGAAAGATATCCAAAAGGAATAAAAGTTTGATCATAAGATCTTAGTATTATCCACATAGTAACAACTTCATAGTAGAAGTCACGGTGATCTAGAATTACTATATGACCTTTTTTAATCTTAAGACCATAAATAAGCATGTTTTCTACTGAGATAATTGTAAAGTCTATTAGGTCGTGGATTTTTAGACTTTTACGAAGATAACCAAGAATATTTTCCGTGTTTGTAAAAGAGAAAATTCAAAGGATGTACTAAATTTTGTGTCTATGCTTTTGTGCGTGTAGAAATACCAATGGCTTCTAATGTGACTCAGTCGGGCCACCTCATAACCTTACTCAGTTGCTTCATTCGAGGTTGTAGATGATAGCATATTTAGACGGATGATGAGACTACATAAAGGAGAAAAGGTGATGCTTCATCATTTGTTGTTTGGTTATTGGAGTAAGTTCAAGTTTAGGCGTTAGTGGACCAGACCCAAGCACTCTAAGATCCCTTCAACAATACAAGTCTTATCATTACAAGGTGTCTCGATTCCTGACATCTATTTACAATTATATTATATGAAGGTTCTAACAAAAATTTTTTGTTGTACAAGTTTGGCTTATTAACCCCAAACTCAAAATTGCTCCACACAATAGTTTTAATTTTCCTTATGAGGTGTGATCCTCCTTTAAAGCCACTGTTTTTTCTATAGATCTTTTATTTTGGCTTTGTTATTGTATTTTCTGAAAATATAATCCTTTAGAAAAAAAAAATCATGTTTGTATTCATAAGGTGTTTGATGATGGCTTTGTTCATAATCTATATTTGTATCTGTTGAAAAGATAACATTTCAAAAAATATATTTCCTTTTTTTTAATTCATCAAAGTTGTAGTTTTAGGAAAAGTATCAAGCCAAATAGAATTGTGTTAAAATTAAAAATCCACATGTTATGTGACCTGAATGGATTTTTAAAACTTGATAATCCTAGATGTCATTTAATCATGGAAAATTTACCAACTCAAAATTCATCATTATATTTAGCCAATATTATTTTTGAAACTCTATAATTCTCTAAGAGTCACTGCGATTATGTACATATACTTTCAATAGGATATTTTTTTCAAAGCCATTACTCTTGTATATTGTGTCAATGACAACATGCAGCCAAGTTCCCCAAGCAATATTAATGGTTGTGGAAAACTGAGACTATTTCGATTTAGTTATGTGCGAGGTGTATACGCTTCCTTTTCCTTTCGTCCAAAGTGTAGCTGAATTTGAAAAAATTGTATTCTTCCAATCTAATTTTCATTTTACTTATCCTACTTCATAGTATTAATTTTTTAAGGATTTATTCAGTGGGAATCAATTTGCATATTATACTATTTTTGAAATTTTATTATGTTATGTTGAATTTTTGGGAATTCCAAGCAAATACTGGAGAGAATATAAACTCCCCTCTACAACACAGAGATGATTAAAACAAAATTTGAATCGCAGATAGAGATGGCATGAAGTGCTTTCTTCTTTTTCATTAAACAGAACAAAAAAAAAAACTATTACAAATTTCTTCCTTAGCAGTGAGGGATTCACAAATGAAACTCGTGACTGCTACACACACAGTGCTTCAAACAAATTCTTCTCTCTGTATCTCTTCAAGAACGCACACGCAGTGCTCTGTTCTTCTTACTGTGTTTTACTTCGCCTGCGGGCTCACACACAGCGGTCACAACAAAAAAAACAATACAATTTTTCTCATTACACAATACACGCGGGCCTTTTTCCCTTTTTATATGGCGCGGCGGCATAAATTACATATAAAACATAAACATTTCAATACGGCGTGACATACGAGTGGGACCACATCGCAGTCAGCCATTTTGCGATTTGCGATGGTGCAAACGACAGAACAAACAAACTTGCGATCAACCAAAAGTGCGACGGTGTGCTCTGCTATGGGACATATCGCAAATTTCAGACTTGCGATAACATATGGCGGACGAGCAACCTTCGTTATTTTGCGATTGTGCGATCGCGCGATGGCGCGACAATCACACATCACAACTTCAACATTTGCGATGACACATGTGGATGGGCAGAATAAACAAAATGCGATATTTGCGATATAACGCCACGTGGTCTTGTGGACCCACGGGCCTCGCTGCTGCGGGAGGGCGATTATAATATAAATTCAATATTATGTATGGTAAACATTCCGCTTGCGGAACTCTACCACATTCACAAGACATTTGACAATTGCGATATGCGATGTTGTGATGGCGCACATCGCACATCGTAGATTTCTATATCAACAAGACACTTAAGTTCTAAACTTGCAAAACTGCACTTTTGCGATCTTGCGCTTCATAAGTGACTTCCGCCTATTTAATTCAAATTCATTCATTCTGGTTGTTGAGGGCATTTACGCCCGACTTGACAATTTTTAATTCATTCTGCTCCTTCGTAGACAAAATCTCTGATCCACTCCAAAAAGAAATAACTTCGCCCATCATCCATTTAATCTCTCTGCTATCTTGGTTGCGGCCCATATCAAATTAATTTCTCCTTACGGATTTCTCTATTCCTCTTAAATACAGAGTGTTGCTCACTCAATCTTCTGCTGCCTTGTACTTTGTTCTTCCTGTCACTGCCCAAGGCACGGCATGTGACTTTAATATTTCTAACACTCCCCCTTAAAGTCAGCTGCTGGGTTATCAATAATACCCAAAAATTTTCTCAAAAATTCAAATGTTTTCTGTGCCAATGGCTTTGTCAAAATATCTGCATATTGATCCTCTGTTTTACAATGTTGTAAAACAATTTCACCATTGTTTACCAATTCTCTGATATAATGAAAATTTGTGTCTATGTGTTTCGTTCTCTTGTGAAACACAGAATTCTTTGATAATGCAATAGCTAAGCTATTGTCACAATAAATCACAGTGCCCTTTACCTGTTCTTGGCACAAACTTCTCAACATTCTTCTCATCCAAATTGCTTGACATGCTGCTACTGTAGCTGCCACATATTCTGCCTCTGCTATAGACAATGCTACAATAGGCTTTTTCTTGGAAGCCCATGAAATGGCTCCTGAACCCATATAAAAAACATAACCGGAAGTGCTCTTCCGATCATCTACACTTCCAGCCCAATCACTGTCAGTGTACCCAACTAATTCTAAATTTTCTGAAGTAGTATATAAAATACCAAATCTTTTTGTTCCTTTCACATACCTCAGAATTCTCTTTGCTGCTTGCCAATGTGCCTCTTTTGGCTTCTCCATAAATCTGGAAATTAAACTAATAGCATGCATAATATCCGGCCTAGTTGCAGTCAAATACATGAGGCTGCCAACTATGCTTTTATATAAACTTGGATCAAAATCCTTACTGCTGTCATTCTTACTTAACTTCAATCCCATTATTGTGGGAGTAATTGCAGCTTTGCACTCCTGCATGTTAAATATTTCTAAAACTTGATTCACATACTTTGCTTGAGATATAAAAATCCCTTTTTCATTTTGCTCCACTTCTATTCCCAAGAAGTATCTTAATAAACCCATGTCAGTCATTTCAAATTCATCTTTCATGAATGTTTTAAAATTTTCAACAAGGTAATCATCATTACCTGTAAAAATTAAATCATCAACATATAAAACAACAATCAACAACTTACCATATTTTTCTTTGATGTAGAGGGTGGGTTCTCCCTCACATTTTTCAAATCCATTTTTTAGTAGATATGAGTCTATCCTACTGTACCATTCTCTTGGTGCTTGCTTCAGCCCATAAAGAGCTTTCTTCAATTTACAGACCTTATGCTCTTGGCCTTTCTTCTCATATCCGAGAGGTTGTTCCACATATACCTCTTCCATTAAAACTCCATTTAAGAATGCAGATTTTACATCCATCTGATATACTTTCCATTTGTTTTGTGCTGCTATGGATAGCACAGTTCTCACAGTTTCCATTCTTGCAACTGGTGCAAAAGTTTCTCCATAATCTATACCATGCTTCTACTTATATCCTTTGACAACAAGTCTGGCCTTGTGTCTTTTTATTTTTCCTTCAGCATTGCTTTTGGTCTTATAGACCCATTTAACTCCAATGACTTCTTTACCTTCTAGGAGATCAACTAATTCCCATGTTTTGTTATTTTCTATCGCTTTAATTTCATCATCCATAGCTTCTATCCATTTTCTATCTTTAATAGCATCTTCAAAATAGATAGGATCATCAACTTGACAATACAAAGCTAATAAGGAATTCATACCTTCATCTGCTTCTCCTTGCTCATATATTTCTCTAAGGCTTCTAAATCTTGTTCCTCTTTCACTTGGTGTAGCCGTGCTTGATGAAGCACTCGATTCTGCACCTTGTGGTGTTCTCGGTGAACTACTGCCGCTTCTTCTCAAGGGTGTTCTCACTGCCGCTTGAGGCGTCCCTTGCTGACCTTGCGCTGCTGGAGGTTGTGCAATGGACAGGTTATTAATCTCAACCACATCTCCTTCATCTTCATCTTGAGACAAACAACTTTTAACATTGACTGTTTTCTCAATGCTTCCATCCCATGCTTCCTCTTCGATAAATTGCACATCTCTGCTAATTACAAACTTCTTTGTGGATGGGTTATATAGTCTATATCCTTTGGAATCTTCACAGTATCCAAGGAAAATGCACTTCTCCCCCTTACTATCCAACTTCTTTCTCAGCTTGTCTGGAATGTGTGCATATGCCACACATCCAAAAATTCTTATGTGGATGACTCCCTGTTTTCTGCCACTCCACGCTTCTTCTGGAACTTTGTTCATCACTGATTTTGTAGGGCATCTATTTAAAATATACGCAGCATAGTTTACTGCTTCTGCCCAATACTCATTCGGCAAATGTTTTTCCTTTAGCATACTTCTCAACATTTCCATTATGGTTCGATTCTTTCTTTCAGCAACTCCATTCTGTTGCGGTGTGTACCTTGTGGTAAATTGCTTGTGTATGTCGTTCTCTCTGCAAAAACGCAGAAAATCCTTTGATATGTATTCTCCTCCTCTGTCCGTTCTGAGGACTTTAATGTACATCCCACTTTGTTTCTCTACTAGAGCTTTAAAGTGGCGAAACCTATGAAAGAATTCACTCTTATATTTCAGAAAATAAACCCACACTTTTTGTGTGAAATGATCTATAAAGGTCAGCATGTAATTGCTGCCTGAAACTGATGTTGTTTGCATCGGCCCACATAAGTCTGAATGAATTATTTCTAAGGGTGCTTTAGCCCTTATGCTTTTCCATGAAGGAAAATTTTCTCTGTGTTTTTTTCCCAAGATGCAACCTTCACATAGGCTGTCAGGCTTTTCAATCAATGGTAAACCTCTTACCATTCCTTTTCTGTGCAACAAATTTAATCCTCCGAAATTGAGATGTCCAAATCTCAGGTGCCATAACCAATTTTCATCATTTGCTTCCTTATGAAAGGCTTCTTGTGTTACAGCTACTATGCTTTTCCCTTTTCCCTTCAAGTCAATGTTGAGCTTGAGTGGAAACATTCTATTGCTAGTCATTTGTATTTCAGCAATAATTTTCTTGCTTGGAGGAATATCTTTTATTGTGCACACATCATCTTTAAAAACTACATTTTAACCTTTGTTTATGAGTTGCCCAACGCTCAAAAGATTACATTTCAGACCTGGAACATAATACACATCAAGAACAAATTTTTGCTCCCCATTTCTTGCTCTAATACTCACTCTGCCTTTTCCTTTGACAGAGATCTTAGTATCAGTCCCTGTGGTCACTTCAAATTTTACTTCTTCATCTAGATTGGCAAACATTGCTTTGTTGCCAGTCATATGATTACTACAACCTGAATCTAAGAACCAAACATCATCATCTTTATCTTGTGCTACATTACAAGCTAACAGCACATTACTTGGGTTCTTTTCTTCTTTTGCTACATTAGCATTCTGCCTATTTTTCATGTCATTTTGCTTCTTTCTACATTCATTGGCATAGCGCCCATATTTCTTGCAATAATGACACTGGACATTTGATTTGTCATACCTTTGTCCATGAGCATGTTGGTGTTGATGTCCACCTTGTTAGCTGTTGCATTGGCCGTGGCTTTGACTTTGACTATTGCTCCTTCCATGTGAATGTGAAGGGTTGTTCCTTCCACCTCTATTTTGGCTTCTGCCTCTTCCTCTTCCTTTACCTTGACCTCTTCCTCTTCCTGAAGGCATCTGGGTCTTGAAGGCGTGCTCAAGAGATGAGTTTTCATCTCTGCTCAACCTTTGTTCATGATTTATCAGAGAGGCATGCAGTTCATCCACTGTGAACTGTGAGAGATCTTTGGTCTCTTCTATGGTGGTTACAATAACATTAAACTTTGAGGGTAAGCATCTCAAAAGTTTCTCCACAATCCTTCTCTTTTCAAGAGTTTCTCCATGGGATCTTATCTAATTTACAATCCCAATCACATGTGTAAAAAATGTGTCAACACTGTCTGACTCTTTCATGCAAAGAGTTTCAAAATCTCTTCTCAGAAATTGAAGTTTTGCTGTCTTAACTTTCTCCATACCTTGATAGGCTACTTTCAGAGTTTTCCATGCCTCCTTGGATTTATTAGCTGCTGCTATCCTTGGAAACACGCTCTCATTTACAGCTTGATACAAACAGAAAAGAGCTTTAGCATCTTTCTTCCTATTATTCTTCAACACATCCTTCTTTGCTTGAGTTAAGGCATTAAAAGCCTGCTCATCAGTTGGTTCAACAAAACCATCTTCTACAAGTTCCCATAAGTCTTGTGATACAAACAGGGCTTTCATGGTAATGGCCCAATAATCATATTTCTTTCCATTAAACTGTGGAAGCTGAACATTTCCAAGACTCATACCAGTAGTTGGTCTAGCCATTGCTTCAAAACTGAACTCTAACTTTAAACAAATTGTCTTTCTTTTCCTCTGAAAGAACAAACTCTTTAAAACAAAAAAAACAGCTCTGTTTTCTTTGAGAAAATACCTGACTGTGAGTTCTGTTGAGCTTTCACACTGCTGGAGAAAACGCTGCAACAAGTCTTCTTCTTCTTCAGCTTCTTTGAAAGTTTCAAAGAGCCTAGACTAGCTCTGATACCATGTTGAATTTTTGGGAATTCCAAGCAAACAGTGGAGAGAATATAAACTCCCCTCTACAACATAGAGATGATTAAAAAAAAATTCGAATTGCAGACAGAGATGGCATGAAGTGCTTTCTTCTATTTCATTAAACAGAACAAAAAAAAAATTGTTACAAATTTCTTCCTTAGCAGTGAGGGATTCACAAATGAAACTCGTGACTGCTACACACACAGTGCTTCAAACGAATTCTTCTCTCTGTCTCTCTTCAAGAACGCACACGCAATGCTCTGTTCTTCTTACTGTGTTTTACATCGCCTGCGGGCTCACACACAGCGGTCACAACAAAAAAAACAATACAATTTTTTTCATTGCACAATGCACGCGGGCCTTTTTCCCTTTTTATATGGTGCGACGGCATAAATTACATATAAAACATAAAAATTTCAATACGGCGTGACATACAAGTGGGACCACATCGTAGTCGGCCATTTTGCGATTTGCGATGGTGCAAACGGCAGAACAAACAAACTTGCGATCAACCAAAAGTGCGACGGTGCGCTCTGCTATGGCGTATATCGCAACTTTCAGACTTGCGATAACATATGGCGGACGAGCAACCTTTGTTATTTTGCGATTGTGCGATCACGCGATGGCACGATGATCACACATCGCAACTTCAACATTTTCGATGACACATGTGGATGGGCGGAATAAATAAAATGCGATATTTGTGATATAACGCCACGTGGTCTTGTGGACCCACGAGCCTCGCTGCTGCGGGAGGGCGATTATAATATAAATTCAATATTATGTATGGTAAACGTTCTGCTTGCGGAACTCTACCACATTCACAAGACATTTGACAATTGCGATATGCGATGTTGCGATGGCGCACATCGCACATCACGAATTTCTATATCAACAAGAAACTTAAGTTCTGAACTTGCAAAACTGCGCTTTTGCGATCTTGCGCTTCATAACTGACTTCTGCCTGTTTAATTCAAATTCATTCCTTCTAGTTGTTGAGGGCATTTACGCCCGACTTGACCATTTTTAATTCATTTTTCTCCTTCGTAGACAAAATCTCTGATCCACTCCAAAAAGAAATAACTTCGCCCATCATCCATTTAATCTCTTTGCTATCTTGGTTGCGGCCCATATCAAATTAATTTCTCCTTACGGATTTCGCCATTCCTCTTAAATACGAAGTGTTGCTCACTCAATCTTCTGCTGCCTTGTACTTTGTTCTTCCTGTCACTGCCCAAGGCAGGGCATGTGACTTTAATATTTCTAACAATTATGTTCTGTTACTAAGTTAATACTCATATTTCTCTTGAGGGTTTGGATTACTAGTGTTTTGAAATGCAAATGCTTGCTTCTTGTCTAGTTTGTTGCCTAATCCTGAACCTGAAGTGTTAATACTCTATGTCTGGATGTCATTATTCTCCATCAAGTAATTATGTCATCGATGACCACTTTACTACGGATAAATCTAATAGTGGCATTTTCCTTTCCACTACCAATAGTTATTTTATTTTTCTCTGAACTTGCTTTTCGTTCTTTGTAGTCTTAGCACTTGTTTCACTTGCCTATAAAATTTCCTTTGGTCCAGGTGTTGCTATAAATTTAATAGAACTGATTTGAAAAATGGTGCTAAAAACAAATTCTCCAAGTATATTAAATTTTCAGAATTGAATTAAGTTCACTTTTGCTACTAACTATTTAGAGGGTTGTACTTCTTGTGCTTTCAAATTTTTGGAAAAGTATTTCTATGGGTATTTTGAGAAATTTACCAAAAAATAATTGACCAGATGTGTAGTTTATATCATGTTTATTTTTATTTTTTTTTATATGAACTTAATCATATAGCAATTGGTAACATAAATTTTCTTCATTAATATGATGGTACATTTTTTCTTATTGATTTTTATCTTTTTTTATTGAGATGACACATCCTTTAAATTATGCTAGATCAATCCAAGAGCACCTTTCTTACAAGGAAGAGGTTGATGGTTCCATTTCATTGTGTCCTAACCTGAATTAACTAGTGAAAAAACAAAAATATTCACATTCTCTATATTTTTTTTAAAAAAATTTGTATTGTCTTTAGAGAGACAATAACTAGGATTAAACTGAGATTAGAGACATATTGTCTCTATATTGTCTCTATAGAGATAATACCTTTTTAATTGTAGCTATAATCTATTGAGATTGAGAGACAAATGGAAATTGTATTTTAAGAGACAATAATATTTGTGTTCTATGTTTTATTTATAGAGGCAATTGTTTTAAACAATAATTTGAAAAATTACTTAAAAACAATATTTAAAACCATTAACAAATTTTTTTTCTCACAAACTAAGAAAATTTACTCAAAAATAAACTCAAATATGGTTTTAAAACCCTAGTTTGTGTACTAGGGTGACAAGCATATTAAAAATCAAGTGTCACGAAAAATCCACTGTAAAAATTCATGACTAGACCTGTGAGAAGTGGGGTTGAACATAAATATGCTGAAAGTAATATATGGTGTTGTATGTGTATTTTATTCTTATTTAAACATATTCTTTAAAAATAGTAGAGATTTTAGATTAGTATAATTTTCGCCCATAATTTGAACTCATCCTTTGGAATCACTATTTATAAATTTCCTGTACCATGAATAGATATAGCAATAGATATATTGGTTGTGAGGCTCTCTCATTTTATACATTGGACATGAAGTTACTACGTTATACGCAGTGGAAACTTGAATATAGCTACTGGTAGAAGAACAAGCTAAGCTGTATTTCGTATATACAACCTACATATCACACACCATATTCTGACTTGGACTATTGAGTGCAAAATGTTTTGTATCATATGATATGAGAGACCATACAAGCTAGTCATTGTTGAAAATATTAAAGTCACGTGCGTACCCTGTGTATGTAGAAACAAAGTATAACAGGGGCACCAGTAGCAGAAGGTTGAGTGTACAGTTCTGTGCATTCAAGAGGAATGGAGAAACCGTAAGGATGGAATTAATGTTTAATGGGCAGCAGCCACCATTGCAGAGGAGAATTTATGTTTGTATGGGCGTAGCCGTGTTTGCAGAAGGATTGAAGACTTTCATGGTTCAAAACCACACAAAAGTAAAGTTTTATTAAAGTCAGTCTTTTCAGGTTTTTAAGTCCTCAACAACCACAAACAGAAGTTTTTTTTAAACGTGTCAAGTCCTTTTAAGTTTCGATATGGGCCACGTCAACTGTGGTCCCCACCACTTCATCGCCGATCATAATCGCAAGTTTTATTGTAAGTGTCTTGTTGATATGAAGAGTTCTGATGTGATGCGATTATCACAATCGAAAATAACAAAGGAATAATGCTTATCCACCATCCGAAATGTATTACCGCCGATTGAAATTTTGCGATGTGATGTGATGTGGTCCCACCATAATCGCATATCGCAATCACATTAACCAACCGCACCGCCGCCATATGTTGAGTTCCATTGAAATTTTGTGATGCAATTATCGCAATCGTAAATTGCAACATGACATAACCATTCCATCCTCCGCTTATGTTTTCCGCTGATGCTGATGGTGTGATGCAATGTGGTCCCACCACAGTCGCACATTTCACATCGCTCATCGCTTAATCGCAATCGCAATTTCTAATCGCCATCCGTCCAGATCGCAGGTCATTGTAATATTTGTGATATGATTGTCACAATCGCAATCGCAACATCGCAAGTGTGTTATTCAAACCATTCATTTTTTCCTCCAATCGCCGATCATCGATTGCGAAGTGGGCTCCACTCGTATATCACACAAATGAAATTTTAGGTTAAATTTTTATGTTCCGGCAATGTATTTTCTTTGTAATTTGTTTTTATTTTTTACAACGTCGCGCCATATAAAAAGTGAAAAATCCCGTAGGCTAATCATATAACATTGTATTATTGTATTGTTGTGTTGTATTGTTGTGTAAGCTCGCAAGCAGAGGAAAATACAGTAAGACTAGAGAGCATTGTTTTGTGCATTTTTGAGAGACAGAGAGAGAAATTGTGTGAGCACTGTGTCTGTAACATTCAAGCATTTTTGTAATCCCACTTTAGTGGAAGAAGAAAGTTTTAATAGCTTTTTTTTTTTAATGAAATAGAAAATTTTTAGTTTGCAATCTCTGTCCAGTTATTATCTGTGTTAGAAGGAGAGTATTATTCTCTCAGTTATTGTTCTGGAATTATCAGAAATTCCAACATGGTATCAGAGCTAATCCAGGCTCTTTGAAGGTGTCAAAGAAGTTGAAGAAAGAATAAGGTTTGTTGCAGCAGTTCTCCAGCAGCATGAAGGCTCAACAGAAGTTAAATTCCAGGTATTTCTCAAAAAAAAAAAAACAGAGTTTTGTTTTGTTTAAAAGAGCAGTCCTTTAAAGAAGGAAAGACAGTTTTTTTGAGAAACACAGTCAAGTTTAGTTCATAGTTTAGTTAATAAGCAATGGTTGGACCAAGCACTAGTATGAGTATTGGAAATGCTCAACTTCCACAATTTAATGGGAAGAACTATGATTATTGGGCCATTACCATGAGAGCATTGTTTGCCTCACAAGATTTATGGGAATTTGTAGAAGATGGTTTTGATGAACCAGTTGATGAGCATGCCTTTAATGCCTAAACATAAGAAGAGAAGGATTTATTGAAGAGCAATAGGAAGAAGGGTTCTAAATCTCACTTCTATCTCTATCAAGCAGTAGATGAGAGTGTGTTTCCAAGGATAGCAACAGCTAAGAGATCCAAGGATACATGGAAAACTCTTAAGATAGCCTATTAAGGTATGAAGAAAGTGAAGACAACAAAACTGCAATTGCTGAGGAGAGATTTTGAAACTTTCTATATGAAAGAGTCTGATAACATAGACTCATTCTTCACACATGTGATTGGAATGGTCACACAGAGAAGGTCCCATGGAAAAACACTTGAAGAAATAAGGATTGTGGAAAAACTATTGAGGAGCCTACCCTCAAAGTTTGATGTTATAGTTACCACCATTTAAGAGACTAAGGATCTCTCAAAGTTCACAGTAGATGAACTTCATGCATCGCTAATGACTCATGAACAGAGATTGGAAAGATCAGTAAACCCATCTCTAGAGCATGCCTTCAAGACCCAGATGCATTTTGGAAGAGGAAGAGGTCAAGGCAAAGGAAGAGGAAGAGGCAGAAGCCAAAACAGAGGAAGGAACGGCCCTTCACATTCACATGGAAGGAGCAACAATCAGAATCAAAGCCACGGCCAAAGTAACAACCAACAAGGTGGACACCAACATGCTCATGGAAGGTATGACAAATCCAATGTCCAATGTCATTATTGCAAAAAATATGGGCACTATGCCAATGAATGTAGGAAAAAGAAAAATGACATGAATAATAGGAAGAATGCTAATGTAGCAAGAGAAGGAAAGAACCCAAGAATGTGTTGTTAACATGTAATGTAGCACAAGATAGACAAGATGATGTATGGTTCTTAGATTCAAGCTACAGTAATCACATGACTGGAAACATAGCAATTTTTTCCAATATTGATGAAGAAGTTAAATCAGAAGTAACCACAGGAACTGATACTAAGATTTATGTCAAGGGAAAAGGCAGAGTTAGTATTCGTGCAAGAAATGGTGAGCAGAAATTTGGGCCAGATGTGTACTATGTTCCTGGCTTGAAATGTAATCTTTTGAGCATTGGGCAGCTCATAAACAAAGGTTACAAAGTATTTTTTAAGAATGATGTGTGCACAATAATGGATATACCTCCAAGCAAGAAGATTATTGCTGAAATATAAATGACCAGTAATAGAATGTTTCCACTCAAGCTCAATACCGACTTGAAGGGAAAAGGAAAGAATGTAGTAGCTGTAACTCAAGAGGTCTTTCAGAAAATGGTGAAAGATGAGAATTGGTTATGGCACTTGAGATTTGGACATCTCAATTTTGGAGGATTAAATTTATTACACAGAAAAGGAATGGTAAGAGGAATACCATTGATTGAGAAACCTGATAGCCTATGTGAAGGCTGTATCTTGGGAAAACAACACAGAGAAAATTGTCCATCAGGAAAGAGCATAAGGGCAAAAGCATCCTTAGAAATAATTCATTCAGATCTATGTGGGCTGATGCAAATAGCATCAGTTTCAGGCAGCAATTACATGCTAACCTTCACTCATGATTTCACAAGGAAAGTATGGGTTTATTTTCTGAAATATAAAAGTGAAGCCTTTGAGAAATTTTTCCATTTTAAAGCTCTTGTAGAGAAACAAAGTGGGCAACATATCAAAGTTCTTAGAACTGACAGAGGAGGTGAGTACATCTCAAAAGTGTTTCTGCGTTTTTGCAGAGAGAGTGGCATACACAAATTGTTTACAACAAGGTACACATCGCAGCAAAATGGAGTTGTTGAAAGGAAGAATCGAACCATAATGGAAATGGTGAGAAGTATGTTGAAGGAAAAACACTTGCCAAATGAGTATTAGGCAAAAGCTGCAAATTGTGCAGCATACATCTTGAATAGATGCCCAACAAAATCTGTAATGAACAGAGTTCCAGAAGAAGCATGGAGTGGCAAAAAATAGGGAGTCACCCACATGAGAGTTTTTGGATGCGTGGCATATGCACACATTCCAGTTCAATTGAGGAAGAAGTTGGATAGTAAGGGGGAGAAGTGAATCTTCCTTGGATATTGTGAAGATTCCAAAGGATATAAATTGTATAACCGATCCTCAAAGAAATTTGTGTTAAGTAGAGATTTTCAATTCATTGAAGAGGAAGCACTGGATGGAAGCATTGAGAAAACAATCAATGTTAAAAGTTGTTTGTCTCATGATGAAAATGAGGAAGATGTAGATGAAAATAACACCTCATCGGTAGCACAACCTCCACCAACACAAGGACAGCAAGGGACACCTCAAGTAGGAGTAAGAACACCCTTCAGAAGAAATGGGAGTGCATCTCCAAGCACACCACATGGAGTAGATTCGAGTGCTTCTTCAAGCACAACTACACCAAATGAAAGAGGAACCAGATTCATAAATATTAATGAGATATATGAGCAGGAAGCGGAAAATGAAGGTATGAACTCTTTGTTTGCTTTGTATTGTCATGTTGATGATCCTATTCATTTTGAAAATGCCATAAAAGATAGAAAATGCATAGAAGCTATGGATGAAGAAATTAATGCCATAGAGAAGAATAAAACATGGGAGTTGGTTAATCTCCGAGAAGGTAAAGAAGTCATTGGAGTAAAATGGGTCTACAAGACCAAAAGCAATGCTGAAGGAAAGATAGAAAGACACAAGGCCAGACTTGTTGTTAAGGGATATAAGAAGCAACATGGAAGAGACTATGAATAAACTTTTGCACCAGTTGTAAGAATGGAAACAGTGAGGGCAGTGTTGTCCACAGTAGTACAAAACAAATGGAAAGTTTACCCAATGGATGTAAAATCAACATTCCTAAATGGAGTGTTAATGGAAGAGGTTTATGTTGAAAAACCTCTAGGCTATGAGAAAAAGGACCAAGAACACAAATTTTACAGATTGAAGAAAGCTCTTTATGGGCTGAAGCAAGCACCAAGAGCATGGTATAGTAGGATAGATTCCTATCTACTAAAAAATGGGTTTGAAAAATGTGAAGGAGAACCCACATTATACATCAAAGAAAAAGATGGTAAGATGCTCATTGTTGTGTTATATGTTGATGATGTGATATTCACAGGTAATGATGATTACCTTAATGAAAATTTTAAAACAATTATGAAAGAAGAATTTGAAATGACTGACATGGGATTGCTGAGATACTTCTTAGGAATAGAAGTAGAACAAAATGAAAATGTGATTTTTATCTTACAAGAAAAGTATGTTAATGAAGTATTGGCAAGATTTAATATGAAGGAGTGCAAAGTAGCAATTACTCCCACAATAATGGGATTGAAGTTGAGTAAAGATGACAGCAGCAAGGATTTTGATCCAGGTTTGTATAAAAGCATAGTTGACAGCCTCATGTATTTGACTGCAACTAGGCCAGATATTATGCATGTTGTTAGTTTGATTTTCAGATTTATGGAAAGGCCAAAGGAAGCACATTGGCAAGCAGTAAAGACAATTCTGAGGTATGTGAAATGAACTAAGAGGTATGGTATTTTATATACTACTTCAAAAAATTCTGAGTTAATTGGGTACACTGACAGTGATTGGACTGGAAGTGTAGATGATCGGAAAAGCACATCCGATTATGTTTTTCATATGGGTTCAGGAGCCATTTCATGGGCTTCTAAGAAACAACCTATTGTAGCATTATCTACAGCAAAGGCAGAGTATGTGGCAGCTACAGCAGCATTGTGTCAAGCAGTATGGATGAGAAGAATGTTGAGAAATTTGTGTCAAGAACAGGTAAAAGGCATAGTGATTTATTGTGAAAATAGCTCAACTATTGCATTATCAAGAATTCTATGTTTCACAAGAGAATGAAGCACATAGATGCCAAGTTTCACTTTATCGGAGAATTGGTGAACAATGGAGAAATTATTTTACAACATTGTAGAATAGAGGAGCAGTTTGCAGATATTTTGACAAATCCATTAGGGCAAAAGAGTTTTGAATATTTAAGAAAATGGTTGGGTATGACTGATAACCCAGCAGCTGACTTTAAGGGGGAGTGTTGAAAATATTAAAGTCACATGCGTACCCTGTGCAAGTAGAAACAGAGTATAACAGGGGCGGCAACAGCAGAAGGTTGAGTGTACACTTTTGTGCATTCAAGAGGAATGGAAAAACCATAAGGATGGAATTAATGTTTGATGGGCAGCAACCACCATTACAGAGGAGAATTTATGTTTGTATGGGCATAGCTGTGTTTGCAGAAGGATTGAAGACTTTCGTAGTTCAAAATTATGCAACAACAGAGTTTTATTAAAGACAATCTTTTCGGGCTTTTAAGCCCTCAACAACCACAAACAGAAGTTTTCTTTAAACGTGTCAAGTCCTTTTAAGTTTTGATATGGGCCACATCATCTGTGGTCCCCACCACTTCATCGTCAATTGCAATCGCAAGTTTTATTGTAAGTGTCTTGTTGATATGAAGAGTTCTGATGCGCTGCGATTATCGCAATCACAAATCGCAAAGGAACAATGCTTATCTGTCATCCAAAATGTATTACCACCGATTGAAATTTTGCGATGCGATGCAATGTGGTCCCACCACAATCGCATATCGCAATCGCATTAACTAACTGCACCACTGCCATATGTTGAGTTCCATTTAAAGTTTGCGATGTGATTGTCGCAATCGCAAATCGCAACATCACATAATCATTCCGCCCTCAGCTTATGTTTTCCGTCGATGCCGATGGTGTGATGGGATGTGGCCCACCAGAGTCGCACATCGCACATCGTTCATCGCTTAATCGCAATCGCAATTTCTAATCGCCATCCACCTAGACCGCACGTCATTATAATATTTGCGATGTGATTGTCACAATCGCAATTGCAACATTGCAAGTGTGCTATTCAAACCATTCATTTGTTCCGTCGATCGCCGATTGCGAAGTGGGCTCCACTCGTATATCGCGCAAATGAAATTTTAGGTTAAAGTTTTATTTTCTAGCAATGTATTTTCTTTGTAATTTGTTCTTGTGTTTTACAATGTCGCGCCATATAAAAAGTGAAAAAGCCCGTAGGCTAATCATATAACATTGTATTATTGTATTGTTACGTTGTATTGGTGTGTAAGCCCGCAGGCAAAGGAAAACATAGTAAGACCAGAGAGCACTGTTTTGTGCGTTTTTTAGAGACAGAGAGAGAAATTGTGTGAGCATTACGTCTGTAGCAGTCAAGAATTTTTGTAATCCCACTTTAGTGGAAGAAGAAAGTTGTAATAGCTTTTGTTTTGTTAATGAAATAGAAAAATTTTATTCTACAATCTCTGTCCAATTATTCTCTGTGTTAGAAGGAGAGTAATATTCTCTCAATTATTGTTCTGGAATTATCAAAAATTCCAACAGTCATCGCATGCATGGTTGACAAACAATTCAACGTATTATTATAAAAGTTAACTGAGAGACCTACCTTCCCGAGTGTTCGAATTCATTTTACTATCTTCGCCAAATTATACCATTCAGTGCCTTGACCCACGGAAATTGTCATGACCAATCCAGGGCTGTGGCCTAAGGGTTCAAAGGGTGAAACCGTTTTCTTCACTTCATGTTGAACCGCTTCAGGTTTTAGAGAAGGAACTAATTCTTGAAGAAGTCCATCAGAACGCTGTTCTGAAGAATTCGACTTTAGAAATACAGCTGGCATCAAGTTAGTGTCTAAACAAAAATTCTCTTCAATGTCAAATCTTCTGCCAAAGGGTTCCTTTATCCCTAGGAACACCTTCGCAGTAGTCTTTTGGTCGACTGCTGGATAATTGGTTGCAGGAGTTGCTTTAACCTGAGAATCGCTATTTAGAGAAAATGGCTTGAAGCCGCTAATCCGAGCAGCCTCACCTACCGGTGCTGCAAACAATAATATGACAATTATAACACAGTTCTTCATCACTAAATTGATTCAATGCACCGAATGTGATTATCACAAGCCACGGAGGTTATGATATCTGGAAGAATAGAACATAATACAAGGACTACGCTAAATAATTACACGCACGGCTATAGATGAGAATTCCAGTGGTGAAATGTTTAGACCTTGATATCCTATTTATCTGTTAGCTCTAAGTTCCAGTCAACGACAAATAGATTCCTGTCGGAATTATTTAATAGATTTCAGCTATAACACTACAATTAGAATAACATTTACAAACGTCATCAAGTAATAGAACCCACCCTTGGGGACGGCACGCCGACAATATGTCAACAAGTATTGCAATTGCATTCTTATATGCCGGATACATGCAGTTACGATCCCAATGATTACCTGCCATTTACTTTCCTTGACTTAAGAATTGTTTGCCTATTGACTTCTTTTTCTGACCTAACAAGCAAATTGTAACCAATTAGTCGATAGATTGAATATTCAATGAGGAATTAACATTCGCCTCTTTTGTCGGAATTGAAACGATGTTAGTGGTTGAGAATCGGACTGGCCGGCTTTACATTATACTAGATTCCGAAAACACTAATGAAAATAGTTATTATTCTCGCACTGTACTTCATAAAAATAAAAATATGGCGTTCACTTTTCTCCGTTCACGTATTTTTAGATTCTCTTGTACTTTGGTCTGGATCAGGATCCTTCTATACTTTAATATCGAGACTTATGTTCCGTGCACACCACAAATTCCATTAGGTTCTTTTAACAGAATCTCAAAATAAAATCGCTATTGCTTTCTTGTATGGCCAGATTCATGTATTCAGTTACAATCCCGAAAGATTCCCTTGTATTTACTTTACCTGAAAAGTGCTTGCCTATTGACTTCTTTCTCTAAAATTTCCTTGTTAAAGAAAACTGTTAACAATGAAATTGTAACCAATTAGTAGATATTTCGAATATTCGAGAAATTAACATTCGCCTCTTTTGTCGAAAGTGAAGCAATGTTAATGGTTGAGAATCAGACTGCCCGTCTTTACATTATACTAGATTCCGAAAACACTATTGAAGATAGCGATTATTCTGGAACTGTACTGATACAAATAGTTATATGTCGTTCACTTTTTTCTGTTCATGTATTTTTAGATTCTCTTATACTCTGGTCTGATCCGGATCCTTCTTATACTCTAATATCAAGTCTTCTCTTCCGTGCACACCACAACATCCATTCTATTTCTTTCACAGCATCTCAAAAACTTCTCCTTTATACTATATAGTTGTTTGACAATCCACGAAACCACCAGTTCATGGCAGACAACCCGCACAGAAAGGGCAGCCGCCCATATGGCATGTGTTTCTTCTTGCTTGTAGGTCTTCAACACCTGCAAGCAAAAGCCAACTTCCAGTTTCAAATTTCATAGCTGTCCACTATGCGTTTAGATGCCTTTCCGATAGTTAAGAGTGTTGTTAAATATTATTAAAATTCCTCACAAATATGTCGAGTCATACAAGATTGGCCGAGTTCCATACACTAATTTTACCATAAAAAGAGGCTATCCCTAGGTTGAGTTATTGGGATTACTGGTCATAATACCTTTCGCTGCATTTGAAAATTTGTTTATTATGCTTTTTGGCTATTTTTTTATTGTGCATTGTAGACTAGCATATGAAATCGGAAAATTTTCATGGTTTTGCAAATTATCATATTATATTGGAGACTTTTTTTACAATAACAGTATATGTTAATTAATGAAACATAATCTAACTTGAAAGAAAATTGAAAAAGTAAGTTGGTTATCAAGTTTCCCTATTAAATAATATGGATCCATTAGATAATCATTAATTTAACGAGATATGCACTTAGTTAAGAGATAACCATAGAAATAACGGCATTTTATTTCTCACT
Source organism: Pinus albicaulis (assembly GCA_034641835.2). NCBI lineage: Eukaryota > Viridiplantae > Streptophyta > Pinopsida > Pinales > Pinaceae > Pinus > Pinus albicaulis. The sequence continues at coordinate 20,071,055 of CM076580.1, read as the reverse complement.
AATCGAGGTTAATTTGATCGATATGAGAAACTAATTATTGATGAGCCAAACCGGAGAGCTGATTGCACTGAAATCCTAATAAAGGAGCAAATTATGTCATTATCGTCCAAGTTAGAGGGTGGGTGACTCTCTCAGCACAATCTGAACGAAAACAAAGGAATAGAGGGGTTAGCAGCCAATAGGCAGAGGAAATCACGACGACAAATATCACTTCATCAGGAAATAAATATCTCTATAAACCTCAATGTTTTAACAAAAATAGCGTACGTCTCCCGAAAATGTGTTAGCAACGTGGCAGAGAGAAAACCGTTTTGAGAAAGTTTTGAATATTTGAGAAAGTGCATGGGTATGACAAATAACCTAGTAGTTGAATTTAAGGGGAGTGTTGAAATATTAATTTCAACTGCTGTAGCAGAAGGATGGATGCAGCAACAGGTTTTTTTTTTTAAGTTGCTTGCACGTCATCCAGAAATTTAATTCAGCATTTAAAATTCCTGCAAGTTTTTTTTGTAGCCGCAGCCATATTTCAGTAGAGGATTGTATTTAAACACAACAACCAGCATTAACACAATTCACCAACCAGAAATTTACCTGCGGGTTTTGTAAATTCAAAAAGAGGACACGTGGAGTAAATATATTCGATCGGGTGAATTTGAAGGGAATCTGAAAACCTGAAAAACCGGACTCGAATTTTTATAAGGCACATTTGTTTGAGAATTCATGTTACAAAGTTGGCAAATGTCAACATCCCATTTTGGAACACGAAGATCCTTTGCAATAAAGTTTCATTTATTTTTTGAAGTCCGAGTTCGATAGTCAATGAAGCTTTGACTTAAGTTTCGTTTTATATTAAGGTTTGAAAAACTTTAATGAAACACACTATTATGTTTCCTTTAATGGGCCACGATGAAAGTTTTTTTGGGCATATATATTCAAACGACGAATATATATATTATAAACTTTTTTTAATAAAAAGTTTATAATATGTATTTTAAAATAGTTTTTTTTGTTTTGTTGTTTTTTATTTTATGCTACGACATATAAAAGAGCCTGTAGGCCATTGTATTAAAAAAGAAGAAGACTGAGTTGAAAAGTGAATGCACAGCAGTATGAAAGTAGAAAAAACATAGCAGAGTGTTTTAGAGACAGAGTATGTTTGTTTTGCTCAGACAGTGAGTTGGTTTTATGCACTGTGTTTTGTAGTAGTCATAATTTTGTAATCCCTCTAAGTGAGGAAGAAGTGTAATATTTTTTTTTTGAGTTATTGAATGAAATAGAAGTTTTTTTTCAAAGTATTGAAACTATGTCTCCTGTCAAAGAAATCTTTTATTTTCTCTGTGTTAGAGGAAGGGAGTTTTATTCTCCATTTATTGTTCTGGAATTTTCAATATTCCAACATGGTATCAGAGCTAGTTCAGGCTCTTTGAAGATCAAAGAAGCTGAAGGAAAGGAGTTCTTTGTTGCAATAGCTTCTCCAGCAGTGTGAAGACTCAGCCAAAAAGAATTCAAGGTATTTCTCTATACAGTTTATTGTATTACTGTTGCAGAACAGTCAGTTATTTTATATACACAGTCAAGTGTTTTTGAATCATAGTTAAGAGTGCAGAATGGATGGAGCCAGCACTGGTATGGGTATAGGAAATATCCACCTCCCACTATTTAATGGGAAAAATTATGACTACTGGTCAATAACTATGAGAGCTTTATTTGTCTCCCAAGACTTATGGGAATTTGTTGAGGATGGCTTTGAAGAGCCAACAAATGAAAAAGAGTTTGATGATTTAACTTAGGCAGAGAGAGAGTTACTGAAGAGCAATGGGAAGAAAGACTCCAAGGCTCTCTTCTTATTGTATCAAGTAGTGCATGAGAGTGTTTTTCCAAGGATTGCAGCAGCCAAGAGATCCAGAGAAGCATGGGAAACTCTCAAGAAAACCTATCAAGGTATGGAAAAAGTGAAGACAACAAAACTTCAGTTGCTGAGGAGAGACTTTGAGACTTTCTGTATGAAAGAGTCAAATACTATTGACTCATTCTTCACTCATGTGATTGGAATGGTCACACAAATAAGATCTCATGGAGAGACTCTTGAAGATAAGAGGATTGTGGAAAAACTCTTGAGGAGTCTACCCTCAAGATTTGATGTGATTGTCACCACCATAGAGGAGAGTAAGGATATGTCAAAGTTCACAGTGGATGAGCTACATGCATCACTGATGACTCATGAACATAGATTGGGTAGGAATGAAAAATCATCTCTAGAGTATGCCTTTAAGACCCAGATGTATTTTGGAAGAGGAAGAGGGCAAGGTAGAGGAAACAAGAGAGGCAGAGACAGAAGCCAAAACAGAGGTGGAAGGAACAGTCCAGCAGATGCTCAAGGAAGGGGCAGCAATCCAAATAAGCATCAAGGCCAAGGCAGCAACTAGCAAAGTGGTTAACAGAATGCTCAAGGATAGAGGTATGATAAGTCCAATGTCCAATGTCACTATTGTAAGAAATATGAACATTATGCCAATGAATGTAGAAAGAAGCAACATGATGTGAGAAGTAGAACTAGTGCAAATTTCACTAGAGAAAATATCAGCCAAGATAATTTGTTTTAGCTTGTAATATGGCTGAAGAAAAGAATGAGGATTTATGGTTTCTAGACTCTGGTTGCAGTAACCATATGACAGGAAACTTAGCAATGTTTTTTATGTTAGATGAGAGTGTGAAGTCACAAGTCACACTAGGAATTAATAGCAAATTTTCTGTTATGGGAAAAGGGAATGTAAATGTTTTAACAAGGAAAGGTGCAAGGAAATCCATAGAAGATGTTTATTATGTTCCAGGAATGAAGTGTAACCTCTTAAGTATTGGACAGCTTGTTCAAAAGGGGTACAATGTATTTTTTGAGGATGATGTTTGTACCGTCATGGACAAACCACCTAGCAAACAATGTATTGCTGAAGTAAAGATGACAAGGAACAGGATGCTCCCTCTTAGAATGAGAGCAGACTTGAAGAATGGTGAAGAGAAAGCAGCAGTGGCACAAGAGACTTTCCAAAGCGAACCAAAAGATGATAATTGGTTGTGGCACTTGAGATTTGGACATCTCAACTTTGGAGGTCTTAATTTGTTGAACAAAAATGGAATGGTAAGAGGTTTACCATTGATAGAGAAGTTGGACAACCTTTGTTAAGGTTGTATCCTTGGGAAACAACACATAGAAAGTTTTCCCTCCGAGAAGAGCATGTTGAGTTCTTAGTTAAACTGAGAGGGGGGGTGAATCAATTTAACACATACATGAGATTTTTAAATTTTTCATCAGCTAATTTACAGCTAACTTTTATAATCAATCTTAGTATATGAATAGTCTTAATATGTTGTAGCAAGTATTAAATTAATGTGACTTCAAACTTATTATGAGAGTAGCAAACATTAAGCAGATTTGGTAAATTATCTCATAACACAGGCAACATGGATAGAGACAAAAAATTTAAGTGGAAACCCAGAAAGAGAGAAAACCACATCTTATTATTGTTGTGATGCAAAGGCAAGCTCCAAATCCCTCTCACCATTATTTTTCTGCAGGCACCAACCTACAGGAGGCTCCAACCTCAATTATGCAAGCTACAACTTGCAAGGAAGCACCAACTCCCTTCAATTTTCTGCAGGCACCAACCTATAGGAGGCTCCAACCTCAGTGAACTACTACTGACAGCTATCAAGTTTCAACTTGATAGGGAAGCTCCAACTTCCTCAATTTACCAAAAGAATTGTTTGCTAATTTATCTCAGATATCAACTCTGTTCTGTAACATCTCTTTCTGCTCCTCTCTTCCTAATCTCCTCTGCCTCAATTTTCCAAACTCTGCATTCTCTCTTCTCATTCTCTCTGTTCTGTTTACACATGGTTCCATTCCACAAAAAATGGCTCTGCCTCTGTTGTGATAACGACTCTGCTTCTACCTCTGCCTCTGATAATGGCTCTGCCTCTATATTCGCTGCCTCTACCTCTGCCTTAGTTGTGCTTCTTTCTCTATCTCTACCGTTGCTTCCAATCTACTGTTTGACTGTTACATTTCGACAGTATTCTTCCACCTATCTCCTTTGCTTCCCTTGTTCGCTTCTTTGTTGCCTCATTTTTCTGTCTCTGTCTTTTCTGCCTCCATTGCCATCAATGACAACATTTCCAACAGTCTCCCCCTTTGGCATTGATGGCAATACGCTTCCTCTGTTTGCCTGTTAGGGTCCTTTCTCCTATTGCTTGCTTTTCCTCCCCCTTTGACATCAATGGCAAGGGGTTTGAATTTTTTACTTCTTTTTTTTCAACATTTCGTGCATTTCCTCTCTCTGAGATCTTCTGACTTTGTATGTTGCTACTCTAACCTTTGGATTAGATCCAGGTCAGGCTCACCACTGACCCTTTAGCCTTTTTATTGATTCTTTCATGTTGGATGTATTCTTGCCATAATCCTTTTGATCCTGAGGACCTGTTTCATGGTTCCCTTGTTGGCTGATCTCCCCTTGGAATGATATTTTCATTTCTATTCTCCCCCTGAAACTGTGCTTTTTCTTCATATCAGAGAGTAGAATCTACAGATACTACCCCTAGTCTGTCTCTCAAATATTCAAATGGTTCTCTAGCAAGCGGTTTGGTAAATATATCTGTTATCTATTCTTTTGTTGGTACATACTCCAATTTTACTATCTTCTGAGCCACTTGTTCACGAAGAAAATGATACTTGGTTGGGATATGTTTAGTTTTTGAGTGAAGCACAGGATTTTTAGATATACTTATAGCACTTGTATTATCACATTTTATTGAGATAGGTTCATCAATGCTTACCTTCATGTCTTGGAGGGTTTTCTTCATCCACATGACTTGTGTACAACATGTTGCTGCTGCTATATATTCTGCTTCTGGTGTAGATAGAGTGATAGATGTTTGTTTCTTGCTTAACCATGCCACCAGACTTTCTCCTAGATAGAAAGCACCTCCACTTGTGCTTTTCCTCTCATCCACACAGCTGGCCCAATCTGCATCTGTGTATGCGATCAAAGTGAAGCTTTTGCCTTTAGGATACCAAAGTCCATACTATGATGTTCCTTGTAGATATATAAATATTCTTTTGACTGTCAGAAGATGGTTTTGTTTAGGTGTTGCTTGATATATAGCCACTATTCCTACTGCTAGCATGATGTCTGGTCTCGATGCTATCAGATACAATAGACTTCCTATCATGGATCTGTAGAGTTTTTTTATCTATATCAGCAGTCCCATCATCAGCACACAACTTGCATCCCGTGATCATGGGAGTTGACACAAGTTTGTAGTCCTCCATTTTGAACTTTTTCATCATTTCTTTTAAGTATTTTTCCTGTGATATGAATGTGTCTGTGTTATTTTTCTAAATTTGAAGTCCTAAGTAGAAACTGAATTCTCCAATCATGGACATCTCAAACTCTGATTTCATCTCCTCAGCAAACCCTTTTGCTAGTTCATCTCAGTTGCTTCCAAACATAATGTCATCAACATATACTACAACAATCAGGAGTTCATTTTCATGGGCTTTTATGTATAGATTGTTGTCTACTCCACCTCTCTTAAAGCCTTGTTTTTGAAAATATTTATCCAATCTTGAGTACCAAGCACGAGGAGCCTGTTTCAGTCCATATAGAGCCTTCTTCAGTCTGCACACATAGTCTTCTTTGTCTGTTAAAGAGAAACCTTCTGGTTGTTCCATGTAGACTTCTTCTTCTAGATCTCCATTCAGAAAAGCAGATTCTACATCCATCTGATATACCTTGAAGTCTTGGTAGCATGCAAAGGCCAGAAACATTCTGATGGCTTCCATTCTGGCTACAGGGGAAAATTTTTCATCGTAATCAAGTCCTTTGATTTGTGAATATCCTTTGCAGACAAGTCTGGCTTTATTCCTGATTACCTGTCCTTCCTCATTCATTTTATTTTTGAATACCCATTTTGAGCCTATGACATTTTTCCCAGTGGGTGTAGGAACTAGTTCCCAGGTATTGTTCTTCTCAATTTCGTCCAATTCTTCATTCATAGCATTCACCCAATACTTTTCCTTGTTGGCTTCTTCAAATCTCTTTGGCTCTATTTGTGATAACATGGCTATGTATACCTCTTCTGTATGTTCAGTTAGCTGCCTTCTTGTCTGGACCCCTACTTTCTTGTCTCCTATGATCTGATCTTCAGGATGATTCTTCTGAGTGTATCTTGAGGGGGCTTTCGAGCTCATCTCTGCATCTCCTGTTATCTTTCTTGTTTCATCATCATTTTGGTTTTCTTCTTCATGGTTGTCTAATGGACTGCAGCAGTCTGTATCTCTTGTATTGTTTGGAAGTTCTTCATCAAATCTCACGTCAATACTTTCTACTATTTTTCGAAGAGTTTTGTTGTAGCACCTGTACCCTTTACTTTTGGAAGCATATCCTAGAAAAATCCCTTCATCTGCTCTTTATGTAACACTTGCTTCCAAATATTTTAAAATGTTTAATTGAAGCTAGTTTCCCATGCCATAGTTCATAGGGATTCTTTTCACTGCTTGGCCTTAAGTGGGCTTTGTTTAGAATATGCACGGTTGTGTGTACTACTTCTACCCAGAAGGTTTGAGGAATATTACTCTCTTGCACCATGGCTCTGGCTATTTGCTGTATAGACCTGTTTTGTCTCTCTGCTACTCCATTCTGCTGAGGTGTCCCTGCAATAGTAAATTGTTGCTTTATGCCATGTTCATTGCATAGGTATACAAATTCATAATCAATGAATTCACCTCCTCTGTCTGATATGATGCATTTCAACTTGCATTCTGTCTGATTTTCTGCTAAATCTTTGAATATTTTGAATTTTTCCAGAGGTTCTAATTTATTTTTGACAAATGCAACCCATGTTATTCTAGAGAAATCATCTATTATCAACATGAATTAGGTTTCTCCAATTTGTGTTTTAGTTCTTGCAAGTCCGCACAAGTCCATGTGCACAAGTTGTAGTGGTCTTCTTGTTGATAACTCATCTTTGGCCTTAAAGGATGTGCGAGTATGTTTGCCTAATTGACATGATTTGAATATGGTATTAGAAGGCCTCTTTATTTCTGGCATGTCTCTGACAAATTTTTTCTTGCTTAGTCTGATGATGTGATTGAAGCTGAGATGTCCCAATCTTTTATGCCATAACCACGACTCCTCAAGTTTGCTAAGATAACATGCTTCATCTTCCTCTTTCACAATGTAAACATTACTCTCTGTTCGAACTCCTTTGAGCAGAGTCTTACATGTGGTGCTTGATCTGACTTCACAATATTGTGCTCTAAAAAGAACTTCATAGCCTTTATCACACATTTGACTGACACTCAACAAATTTGATTTCAGCCTGTCCACAGGTAGTACATCTTGGGCCTTTCTTCTACCATTGTCTAGGCTGACTGAGCCTTTTCCTTTTATTTTTCATGATTTATCATTGCCGAAGGTAACATTGCCAGATTTCTTTTCATCAAGAGTTATAAATTTGCTTCTGTCTCCAGTCATGAGTTTTGAGCAGCCACTGTCCAAATGCCACTGGCTTTTCAGGTCTTGAGCAGTTAGAGCCAAGTCGCATTTATTCACCTTCTTTATCCACTGAAAGCACCCTTTTTTTGGTATCTTTTGTGGGTTGATGAACTACATCTTCTGAGAGGACATTTGGAAGGCATGTGTCCAACTTGATTCCATACACAACATTTGGTCATAATTTTTGCAAAATTGTGAGTATGTTCAAAATTTCTTTGATTCATAAACCTCCTTGAGGTGTTGAACATCAATCTTTGTCCATACTTTCTACTCTCAATGATTTTATGGCCAAATTCCTTACAATAAAAATAGTGACCATAGAAACTATTTGCATACTTGATGTAAGGTTGTCTTCTCCATTTGTTTGCTTGAGGCAGTCTCTTCATTGTTTGCATCTTTTGCTGCTTTGAATTACTCCTCATTGTATGAAAATATGCAGCAATGTGTCCCAGCTTGTGGCAAACACAACAGGTGGTATTCTTCATAGGAAGAAATAATCTCCTTTGATAGTTTCCAAATTTGACATACTCAGGGGTCTTAGTATTTATTACATTCTTTGCTACTAGTGGTTTCTTCTGATCTCTATCTTCCTCATTATAGGTTTCTTCTTTTGTAGGAATTGTTTGACCTACTTCATCATTCTTCTTTGCTTTTACAAAAATAGTCTCTCTATTTTCCTTTTCTTTGCTTTTAATTGATTCTCCTTCATAGCCTATTCCAGTTTTTATCATAGGAGATCTTGAGCATCCAGAATTTCGTTCAACTTACTAGAGTTTGTTGTTTGAGAGGAATTTGTAGACAATTTCCTCTGAGCATTTTCTAATGTCTTCCTCAGACATACAACTTCTTCTTCCAGCTTCTCTTGTTCTCGGGTTTTATCCTTGATTTGTTGAAGTAACATATCTTCTATCTTCTTGGCTTCTTCAAGCTCTACCTTTAGCTACATGAGGACTTCTGAATTTTGTTCTTCTCTTACATACTTGAGGAGAATGTCCTTTTGTTTTTTTCACTTCAGTTTGAGCCTGTCAATCTCCTCCAGAGCACTTCTTAGCTCCCCCTCAAGGTTGACTTCGCCTTCTTCTTCTTCATCTTCTAGCAGGAGTCCTTCAAGTTCTTCTATGGCCATCAATAAAAATTCAGAGGTTCCTTCTTCACTTGAGCGTTCATCCGAATCTTCAGATGTACTGCCATCTTGTTGAGCATAGAAGGATTTTCTACTGAACTTCTTTCCTTTCTGCCAGTTCTTTAATGTATTTTTCTCTGACTCTTGAGCTTGATTACTTACTTTATTGTGAGGACACTTAGCAGCATAGTGTCCAATGCTTCCACAGTTAAAGCATTTGAAAGGAAGTTTACCTTTGTATTTACCTGAGCCTCTATCCAATTTCTTGAAAAAAATTTCCTCTTCTTTGTTCGAGCAAGAACATATTTCTTCCTCTTCTTCTTTCTTCTTTTCTGTTTTAAAGGCTGCCTCCCTCGTACTTGGCTTCTTCTATGGGAGCCTCATCTCATATGCTGTTAAATTTCCAGGTAGCTGGTTCATGGTCAAGGTCTCCCAATTAGTTGTTTCTTCTATTGCAGACACCTTGGGATTAAACCTGGATGGAAGAGATTTTAGAATATTTTTCACAATTATACTTTCAGGCATGGTTTCTCCAAGAGCTTTCATATTGTTAACAATTTTTGCAACTTTTAGGAAGAAATTGTCAATGTCTTCATCATAATTCATTTTTAAGTTCTCAAACTGGGCTCTATAGACTTGAAGTTTGGCAGTCTTTACTTTCTTGTCTCCCTCATGGATGTTCTCCAGAGTATCTCACATCTCTTTGGCAGTTTCTTTTTGCATTACTTTGATAAACTCTACTTCACACAATCCATTCAAGATGGCATTCATGGCTTTTGCGTTAGCTACAAAATCTTGTTTGGTTTCTTTCTCTGAGTCAATTGCCTTTGGGGCATATCCTAATTCCATAGTAGCCCAGAATTCTATTCCTAGAGACATTATGTATGTCCTCATTCTAATTTTCCAGAAAGCATAATTTGCACCGGTGAAAAAAGGGGCTTTATTGGTTGAGCATCCTTCTTTACTAGCCATCTTGGGAACCTAGGATCTCCTTTCAGTTGTTAAATTGGTACAAAAGGAACTTGCTCTGATATCATTTGTTGAATTCTTAGTTAAACTAAGAGGGGGGGGGCGGGGTGAATCAGTTTAACACATACATGAGCTTTTTAAATTTTTCATCGGCTAATTTACAACTAACTTTTATAATCAATCTTAGTATATGAACAGTCTTAATATGTTGCAGAAAGTATTAAATTAATGTGACTTCAAACTTATTATGAGAGCAGCAAACATTAAGTAGATTTGGTAAATCATCTCAGCACACAGGTAACACAGATAGAGACAGCTGATTTAAGTGGAAACCCATAAAGGGAGAAAACCACATCTTATTATTGTTGTGATGAAAAGGCAAGCTCCAACTCCCTCTCACCATTGTTTTTCTGTAGGCACCAACCTACAGGAGGGTCCAACCTCAATTCTACAAGCTACAACTTGCAAGGAAGCACCAACTCCCTTCAATTTTCTGTAGGCACCAACCTACGAGAGACTCCAACCCCAATCAACTACTACTGATAGCTATCAAGTTTCAACTTGATAGGGAAGCTCCAACTTCCTCAATTTACCAAAAGAATTTTTTACTGATTTATCTCAGATATCAGCTCTATTCTATAGCATCTCTTTCTGCTCCTCTCTTCCTAATCTCCTCTGCCTCAATTTTCCAAACTCTGCATTCTCTCTTCTCACTCTTTCTAACCTTTTTATTTTATTTTATGCATATCCAGTTGATATTATATATATAGTTCCTCACATGACTGTTTGTATTTCACAAGGAATTTGGAGTGAACAGTCATGACTCTTTGCCTTCTGTCTTCTCATTCCTTTTTCCAACTCATTTTAAAATTATAACAATATGTGCAAATTTCAATGTTAAAATGGGATTTTTTTTTTTTTTTTTTTGGATACTTGCCTTTGCATCACAAACAATATAAAACAAAAATATTTAAATTTTCAACTACACATTTAAATTACACTCAACTCCTTTTCTGGACATGGCTTTACTAGATTTGTCTTTTCTGCTGCTATTGAGTGACTGTTCTATATATTTGGTTCACTTCTGCGTCTATTCATCTGTTTATTGTACCTGTGTGCACCACCTACATATATAACCATTTTTCAGGTTTTATTCTTAAATATATATGAATATGGGAAATGTTTGTTCACTCTCAATCTCTGTGCTCGGGCTGCCTACTTACACATTCTATGTCCGTATAATTTATTTTCAAACCAACCCTCTTCTGTATTTTTGGATTACTGCACATTTTTTTGTAGTTGTCTTTCTCTTTTTCGTGCTTGCAAGCTCTTGTAGTAAACCCAATCCGTGAACTTTATAAAAAACCAATATATTAAATACCAGCGTATTTATTATATGTATCAGCATATATATATATATATATATATATATATATATATGTTCTCCAACGGAATGTAAAGACCCATGAATTCACTTTAGCAAATGCCCAGCATGCACCTCATTTTCTATAAGTTTCGACTTTAGCACAATATATAAATATATCACCATGTATGCATATTCCCCGAGTCAAGCGTTATAAACATTAATATAAGGGGTTGATTCCATTTAATCAATACAATATCATATATCCGGGCCCACTTTCCACACTTTCCAATGCTATACATTACTCCTTGACTTCTTCCACTTGCGATTGATCGCAATCGCAATTTCCATTTGAATATATCGACATTCCAATGCTCCGATGCTCTGATTCCGATGATTCACTATTTACCGGAACTCAACCTTACATGAATCATAGTTTATAAGCCCATCGAGTCTGGGACTTCATCGCAATCGCAATCTTGGCTTGTTCCAATGCGATGGATTACTGTTCACTGAATTATGCTGATGCAATGAATGACTATTCACTTTATTTTGCTAATGCGATTAATCGTTGTTCTGCCGATGCGATGTACAGGTCTGGAACTCAAATGCACATATGAATTATGAATTATTAAACCATCGGGTCCATATTTCAATCGGAACTCTTGACAATATGTTTCGTTGCCAAAGCCTTTCTCCGATGCGATCCGTGAGGGTCCCACCTTATCGTACTTTAGTTCTTTAGATCTCGCGCTACATATAAATTTATATGCTTTGGACCTTTATATATATAAGGCACAGCATATGTATCTCACTGCATATATATAAGCTTCCGCTTCCGCCTTTAGTGTATCCTCCGGCTGGGTAGTGATTCTCGGAATAAGGTTTATATATATTCTTTGCCACTTGGGTTAAGATTCCCGGAATTGTGTTTATGTATCCTCCGGCTAGGTAATGATTCTCGGAATATTATGTAGGTTTGCACATGGTTCCATTCCACAAAAAATGGCTCTGCCTCTGCTGTGATAACGGCTCTACCTCTGCCTCTGCCTCTGATAACGGCTCTGCTTATATATTCGTTGCCTCTGCCTCTGCCTTAGCTGTGCTTCTTTCTCTGTTTATACCGTTACTTTCGCTCTATTTTTTGACTGTTACATTTCGACAGTCTTCTTCCGCCTATCTCCTTTGCTTCCTTTGTTCGTTTCTTTGTTGCCTCCTGTGTCTGTCTCTATCTTTTTTGCCTCCATTTCCATCAATGACAACATTTCCAACAGAGCATAAGGGCAAAGGCACCCTTAGAGATTGTCCACTCAGATTTGTGTGGACCGATGAAAACTCCATCACTTGCTAGCAGCCACTACATGTTAACATACATAGATGATTTTACAAGAAAAACTTGGGTTTACTTTTTGAAAAACAAAAGTGAAGTGTTTGAAAGATTTTGTAATTTCAAAGCACTTGTTGAAAACCAGAGTGGGCTGCACATCAAAGTCCTAAGGACTGATAGAGGAGATGAGTATATCTATAAATATATTCTACGTTTGTGTAGAGAAAATGGTATTCATAAGCATTTTACACCTAGATATACTCCGCAGCAAAATGGAGTAGCCAAAAGGAAGAATAAAACCATAATGGACATGGTGAGGAGTATGTTAAAGGCAAAGCATTTGCCTAATGATTATTGGGCTGAAGATGTACATTGTGCAGCATACATTTTGAATAGGTGCCCTACAAAAGCAGTTATGAACAAAGTGCCAGAAGAGGCATGGAGTGGCACGAAGCAAGGTGTCACACACATGAAGGTTTTTGGATGTGTGGCTTATGCACACATACTGGATCAGCTAAGGAAGAAGTTGGACAGCAAGGGGGAGAAATGTATTTTCATTAGATACAGTGAGGAATCCAAGGCTTACAGGTTATACAACCCATCCACCAAGAATTTTATTGTGAGCAGAGATGTTCAATTTATTGAAGAGGAAGCTTGGGATCGAAGCATAGAGAAAACAGTAAATGTTAAAAACTTTTTATCTCATGATGAAAATGATGATGAGTTGGCTGAAATACATCCCCAAACAGCAGCACCAACACAAGAGCAGCAAAGCACACCCTTGAGGGGAAATGAAAGTGCTTCTCCAAGCACACCACAAGGAGGAATTTCAAGTGCTTCTTCAAGCATTTGTACACCAAATGAAAGAGGTAAGAAGTTCAGAAATTTGGATGACATTTATGCACAAGAGAAAACAAATGAAGCTATCAATTCTTTGTTTGCTTTATATTGTCATGTTGATGACCCTATTCATTTTGAGGATGCTATTAAGGATAGGAAATGGATAGAATTTATGGATGAGGAGATTAATGCCATAGAGAGAAACAAGACTTGGGATTTGGTTTAACTCCCAAAAGGTAAAGATGTCATTGGAGTTAAATGGGTCTACAAGACCAAAAGTAATGCTGAAGAAAAAATAGAGAGACAAAAGGCCAGACTTGTTGTCAAGGGATATAAGCAGAAGCATGGGATAGATTATGAGGAAACTTTCGCACTGGTTACTAGAATGGAAACCGTGAGAGCAGTGTTGTCCATAGTAGCACAAAACAAGTGGAAATTTTACCAAATGGACGTGAATTCAACATTCCTAAATGGAGTGTTAATGGAAGAGGTTTACATTGAACAATCTCTCGGATATGAAAAGAAAGGCCAAGAGCACAAAGTGTGCAAGTTGAAGAAAGATCTTTATGGGTTGAAGCAAGCACCAAGAGCGTGGTACAGTAGGATATACTCCTATCTACTGGAAAATAGATTTGAAAATTGTGAGGGAGAACCCACCCTCTACATCAAAGAAAAAGATGGTAAAATGTTGATTGTAGTTTTATATGTTGATGATGTTATTTTCATAGGTAATGATGGTTACCTTATTGAAAATTTTAAAACAGTCATGAAAGAAGAATTTGAAATGACTGACATGAGTTTGTTGAGATACTTCTTAGGAATAGAAGTAGAACAAGATGAAAATGGGATTTTTATCTCACGGGAAAAGTATGTTAATGAGGTGCTTGAAAGATTTAACATGCAAGAAAGCAAAGCAGCAAACACTCCCACAGTGATGGGATTAAAACTCAGCAGATAGGAAAGCAGCAAGGATTTTGATCCTAGCTTGTACAAGAGCATAGTTGGTAGCCTCATGTATTTGACTGCAACTAGGCCCGACATAATGCATGTTGTTAGTTTGATTTCTAGATTCATGGGGAATCCAAAGGAAGCACATTGGCAGGTAGCAAAAAGAATTCTGAGGTATGTTAAAGGTACTAAAAGATATGGCATTTTATATACTGCTTCAGAAAGTTCAAATTTAGTTGGATACACTGACAGTGATTGGGCTAGAAGTCTAGATGATCGGAAGAGCACTTCCGGTTATGTTTTTCACATGGGTTCAGGAGCCATTTCATGGGCTTCTAAGAAACAACCAATTGTGGCATTGTCTACAGTTGAGGCAGAGTATGTGGCAGCTACAGCAGCAGCATGTCAAGCGGTTTGGATGAGGAGAATTTTGAGAATTTTATGCCAAGAATAGGTAAAAGGCACAGTGATTTATTGTGACAGTAGCTCAGCTATTGCATTGTCAAAGAATTCTATGTTTCACAAAAGAACAAAACACATTGATGCCAAGCTTCACTACATCAGGGAGTTAGTGAACAATGGAGAAATAATTTTAAAACATTGCAGAAATCAGGAGCATTTCGCTGATATTCTGACTAAGCCATTGGGGGAGAAAATTTTTGAATATTTGAGAAAGTGCATGGGTATGACAGATAACCCAACAGTTGAATTTAAGGGGGAGTGTTGAAATATTAATTTCAACTGCTGCAGTAGAAGGACGGATGCAGTAGCAACTTTTTTTTTGGGAGGTTGCTTGCACGCCATTCAGAAATTTAATTCAGCATTTAAAATTCCTACAAGTTTTTTTTGTAGATGGCCGCAACCATATTTTAGTAGAGGATTGTATTTAAACACAACAACCAGCATTAACGCAATTCACCAACCAGAAATTTACCTGCCAGTTTTGTAAATTCAAAAGGAGGACACATGGAGTAAATATATTGGATTGCGTTAATTTGAAGGGAATCTAAAAACCTAAAAAACCGGACCCGAATTTTTATAAGGAACATTTGATTGAGAATTCATGTTACAAAATTGGCAGACGTCAGCATCTCATTCTGGAACGTGAATATCCTTTACAATAGAGTTTTATTTATTTTTTGAAGTCCAAGTTCGATAGTCAATGAAGTTTTGACTTAAGTTTCATTTTATATTAAGGTTTGAAAAACTTTAATGAAACACACTATTATGTTTCATTTGATGGGCCACGATGAAAGTTTTTTTTGGCATATATATTCAAACGACGAATATATATATTATAAACTTTTTTTAATAAAATGTTTATAATATGTATTTTAAAATAGTTGTTTTTTGTTTTGCTGTTTTTAATTTTATGCTACGACATATAAAAGAGCCCGTAGGCCATTGTATTAGAAAAGAAGGAGACTGAGTTGAAAAGTTAATGCATAGTAGTGCGAAAGTAAAAAAAACACAGCAGAGTGTTTAGAGATAGAGTATTTTTGTTTTGCTCAGACAGTGAGTTGGTTTTATGCACTATGTTTTGTAGCAGTCATAATTTTGTAATCCCTCTTAGTGAGGAAGAAGTGTAATAGTTTTTTTTTTGAGTTATTGAATGAAATAGAAGTTTGTTTTCAAAGTATTGAAACTCTGTCTCCTGTCAAAGAAATCTTTTATTTTCTCTGTGTTAGAGGAAGGGAGTTTTATTCTCCATTTATTGTTATGGAATTTTCAATATTCCAAAATTAACAATGGGCACTCAATGGAGGATGGCCCTGCCGATAAAGCAACCGTAGAAAGAAATACTAATTTAGGAAATAGGAGGTACACGTCGCTCCACGTGTTTAATACCACTATTCGTTTTCTTTATCTTGGTACATGTTTACGGCCATCTCTGGAACCATTTTCAAGCATTTGGTGTACTTTTGCTGGTGCTTCTTACACCTATTCGTGGAATCTAACTTATACCAACTTAGATTCATCTTAACTCTGGATCTATCAAGCACTGAGAGGGATCAAATCTCTCTAGGTGCAAACCTCTTTTTTGAGTGCAAAATTTGAGGAAAGGTTTGCACTTAGAGAGATTTGATCCCTCTCGGCGCTTGATAGATCCAGAGTTAAGATGGAATTAGGGTGGTTTTAGTAATGTGTGCCCAAGGAAATCTATCGATAATATGAGGAACATATGATTAATTTTATCAATAATATGTAAATACATATAATATTAATATAACCATTTTAAATATGCTAAATAATATTAATATAACCATTCTAAATATGCTAAATATGTCTAAGATTTATCGATTCATTTTTAATTTTAAATTCGCTTATTTAATTAATGATGAAATAAAATTTTTGAATGCAAAGTGACAATGTAATAATATTGAGTGATAGAAAATGTGAATAATAAAAATGTAGTGAATTACAAATAGCCTTCATTGTGATCAATCTAAAACTATTTTCTTTTATTATTCTTATTGTCACCATTGTTAGTTTTGTCATCTTCTCGTATCGATTATATGAAAAAGATAGTTGAAATCATAAATATTTAGCTCGACTTGTTGTATTAAACATCATACCTTCTCTCTTGCTCTGCAATATTATTAGGTTTAATTAAGTTATAACACATAAATGTTCAACAGTTATCATTTGGATATGAATTGGATGTCGGCTGACTTTATGACCACGGTTATGAAGTGATATAAGCTAAGGGGAAGATTCAGGGTGCTCCCTTTCTATTTTATCTGGGATATCTGGCTCGCCAGAAATCACGTGATTTTTGAGAACATAGCTTTCAATAATCAGATAGTTTTTTCTCACGTTCTCAGATGGATTGAAGAGTATCCAATTAAAATCCAGATGGTTGTGGATGGATCATACCATTTAAGGCCTCATGAGATATCTATCCCGGCTCTGTTCTTTGATGGAGCTTATTGTGAAGGGAATATTGGATGTGGAGTTTGGGTTAAATTATCCCAATCTAAAAGGATTACATTCTTTTGAAATGGGGGATCACGATCTTCGAATAATAAAGCAGAATTTATGGCATTATGGGGCAGCCTCCTAGCAGTCTTAAATCTGAGGCTTCAACAAATTAATATAAATGGTGATTCTAAGTTAGTGATGGAGAGCATAAACGACAGAAGTATTTTGGCTGATCCAGAATTGCAGGGTTGGTTCCATCGTGCATATCAGTTATGGAATAGAATGAAAAAGCCGGTCATTTCCCATATTTTTAGAGAACAGAACACTCGGGCTGTTGGATTGTCTAAAAAGGGCATAATTTCTACTTTTGGTATTATGAATACTCAACACTTTAAATATGGAGCCTTGACATGGGAAAATAGTATTCCTCTTCTCTGAATTCTGATTTTCATTTTTTAAGCTACTTCAAGTATGCCTGACCATGGATTACAATTTTTCTTTTATCAAGTGAGCTAGTTTTGAGGTGATAGTCGCCCTACAAGATCCATTATCCTTCTCTATTTCAATCTACGTTTCTCTTTCGACGTCAAGCGAGCGTGTCTTTTCCTTCCACTTTGGCAAGCGAGCCTGCTTTAATCAAGTTTTTGCTCTAGTGTGCCAGTTTTCGTCTATAATTCTTCTCTTTTTCCAGATTAATCATCGCTGTCGGTGAGTTTATCTCATTCTATAATTGAATCTGGTGTGTCATGTTTTCAAGCGAGCCTGATCTGTACTCAAGTGAGCCTACCTATAAGAAGCACTTTATATAGTTTTTGGTAAGAGCTCTCTCAGGTAATTGTGCTTACAATAACAAAGTGATCTATGTATGTGTTTCTGGTTCGTTTTTGTATGTTGACATGGACTGTTTCGGTAATCTCTAATGCAAAGAGGGGTTATACTCTCTGTAATTTGTAAGCCATGCTTCTGTGACTCACTTTCTTTCTTTGAATGTGGTCTGGTTTGTTATATGGCAATGATATTATGTGTTTTCTCACTGTCACACAGCTAAGAATGTAATAGATGTAAAAATGTACTGGCATATATAATATATCAGTGTTTTTTTTCTTCTGAAAAAAAATTATAACACATAAATAAATCTACATTGTCAATATTTTTTTGTGCTTACACTGAAATCAATGCACACTATTAATCCAATGGCTTTAAATTTAATGTACCATCATACATCTAATTACATCAAATTATAAATCAACATATACACTAAAATCAATGCATCTAATGCAAAAAATAAAATAATATTAGAAAACAAAATCTACACTAAAATCAATGCATCTAATGCAAGTAATCAAATAGGATTAGAAATCAACATCTACCCTCAAATCAATGCATCTAGTGCAAGTAAGTAAATAGGATTAGAAACCAACATATACACTAAAATCAATGCATCTAGTGCAAGCAGTAGAATAGGATTATAAACCACCATCTACACTGAAATCAATGCATTTAGTGTAAGCAATCAAATAGGATTATAAATCATATATATTGAAATCAATGCATCTAGTGTAAGAAATAAAATATAATTCTAAATTAACATCTACATTGAAATTAATGCATCTAATGCAAGAAATCAAATAAGATTAGAAATCACCATCTACAACAAAATCAATGCATTTAGTGCAAGAAATCAAACAAAATTATAAATTATCTACATTGAAATCAATGCATATAGTGCAAGTAATCAAATATCATTAGAAATCAACATCTACACTAAAATCAATGCATCTAGTTCAAGAAATCAAATAGGATTAGAAATCACCATCTACATTGAAACCAATGCATCTATTGCAATAAATATTCTTCCCTCTCTCCCCCCTCCATATATATCTATATGTCCCTCCATATATCCTTCTTTTTCTCTTTATCTCACCCCCATAAACACACACACTGTCTCACTCCATATTTATCAATCTCATTGTCCCTCCATCCCTGTCTCCATCTATCTCGCCTTTCTCTTCACCTTCCATCTATATCTCTATCTCCCTTTGTCTCTCTATATCAACCCCAAAACATACACTCTCTTTCTCCAAATGATATATTTATCACTCCCTCCTCCTCTCCCTCCCTCTCTTCCCCTTCCCTCCCTCTCCTCAGCTTATATCTCTCTTCCCTCTTGATATCCTCTCTCCCTCTCTCTCCCTCTTCCTTATCACTCTCTCTCTATCTCTCTCTCCATATTTCTCTCTCTATGTATTTCTTCTTACCTCCCTCTCTCTCCCCCTCCATCTCCATCTCTCTTTTCCTACTTCTCTCCACTCTCTCTCTTCCTTTCTCTCCCACCTCTCTCTTTCTCTCTATCTTAACCTTCCAAATTTGTTCATATATGCCTCTCTCTCTCTCAATCCTTCTCTCCTCCCTTCTCTCTCTCTATCCTTCTTTATCTTTTTATCTCACCCCAAAACATACACACTATCTCTCCATCTCTCCCATGTCAATCCCTCCCTCTCTCCACTTGTCACTATGTATTTATTCTTCCCTCTCTTTCTCCTCCTATCTTCCTCCCTCTCTCCTCCTCTCTCTCAAGTCCCCTCTCTTTTCCTTCCTCTCTATCTCTTTATCTCATACCTCCCTCCTTCTTCTCCCATCACTCTCTCTCTCATTCCCCTACAATCCTCTCACTTCCCCCTCACTCTTTTCATATCTCTCAAGTCCTCTCTCTCGTCCTTCATCCCTCTCTCTCTCTCTCTCTCTCACTATTTGTGCGTGTGTATGTGTGTGTATCTCCCTCCCTCTCTTTCCATCTCTCTCTCTCTCTATCTCTCTCTCTCAAATCCTCTCTCTTCCCCCATCACTCTATCTCTCTCTCCAATAGTTACTATTTCCCGCCCTTTTTCTTCTCTCTCCTTCTCTCACCCCTTGTTTCAATCACTCCTTCTACGTCTATTTATCTCACCCCTAAACATACATACTCTCTCTCCATATCTCCCTTCTCACTCCATCTCTCTCCACTTATCACTCACTCTCTCTCTCTCTCTCTCTCTCTCTCTCTCTCTCTCTCTCTTCCAATCTTCCCTCCTTCTCCCTCCCTCTCTCACCCTCTCTCTCTCCCACCTCCATCTTTATGTCTCCCTCTCCCTCTCCCTCTCTTACCATTCTCTATCTCTCTCACTCCTCTGTCTCTCTCTCTCTCTCGCTTCATTCCTCCTCTCTCCTCTCCTTCAATTTATCTTCATCTCTCCTTTGTCACTCTCGCTATTTCTCCAGCTCTATGATACGTCTTTGTTCTTTCATCCCATACATATCTAGAATATATAAATTTAATATTGTATTAATATAAAGTTATTAAATTTAACAATATTAATATGAATATTAGATTTAATAATAATATTAGTATTTTAATATTAATTTCAGAGTTAATAATGTTTTTTTGCATGCTATTATTATTAGTTTGGTCCATAGGCTTCATATATAATTAGATGTTGATTTCTACTCCTATTTGATATATTTTTATTTCTTTATCTTACATTTTAAACCTCTTTTCTAAATATAGTATTTGGCCCATGGTATTAATAATAATTTGTCCCAGTATTTGGCCCATAGGATTCACCTAAATAAAACCTCTCTTTTGAGTTTTTGTAAATACAAAGAGATTTATGAATTAAATATAAAAAGATGTTTTATTTATTTACCATACCTATACTTTATATATATATATATATATATATATATATATATATATATATATATATATATATATATATATATATATATATATATATATATATATATATATATATATATATATATATATATATATATATATATTTATTTATTTATTTTTATTTTTTTTTTTTTTTTTTTCTAAATAAGATTAATCTATTAACAAGAGAGTAAAATTACATCGTGACCGTGGTCAAAACTACTTCCCTGGAGAAGGCAGAATTATCATGAAAAACATATATGAAGACTGCCCAATGACAGGGAAACCAGTCTGGAAAAGTTTATCAAAGCCCACGCAGGGGTTCGAATTATAATCTTCCTGATATTGCAGAGTTTGCATGGATTCAAAAATGAACAAAAACAAGCTAAAATTCCACATAACCGGCTGAACAGAAACATGCCCAATTGTTTGGGCCGCAAGGGAAGGTAATGGCACCACAGTAAACAGACTAGTCATCTGGAGGTTATTCAACAATAAGACACCAACCTAAAGCAAGAAGATCCCTGGCAAGAGCATCTTTAGATTCTGAGGGTCCTTGATCAGCCGGCGCCATCACCACCTTAGGAACGTTGCGTGCTGGAGAATCTGGAGCCTGCATCGACGCGCTGCCAATCCCCATCTGGAGGTTTGAAGTCTGGGCAAAGTCCAACCCAAGGCCTGTCGCATGAGCTCTAGACTCTCCTGGCTAGGTTTCCTCATCGAATACCACCGTGAAGAGAGCAGAAATCCTAGGGTGATTCAGAGTGTTGTTGAAGGTGAAGTGCGCAGAACTAGTGGTGGGAAGAGGAAAAGAGGCCGAAGGATGGGGAGCTGGGGAACCCAAACAATGGTGGGAATCAAGAAAATTCCCTCTCCCACTGCGAGTTCGTGGGTAGTGGCCAGCCAACAAACCGCTTGAGAGTGAAGGCACGTCAGACGAATGGCTGGACGTCGTGCTTGTAGGGCGACCCCTAGTGCCACCTCTGCGGCTCCGCATTCGGTGGCACATCCGAGGCATAGGGGAGACAAGAAGAGGTTGAGCAGCTGCGGTGGCAGGGTAATACCAACTCGACCAGAGGCCAAAGGCCCGAGTGAAGTGCCCAAGGTCCAACGGTGGCGACTTCACAAATGGACCAGAGCAGGGCTCCACAATAGATTCCCCCTCCAGGCAGCAAGAGACAACCAAAAAGGTATAACCGACACCATACAAATTGAAAGAAAAATTGAGGCCCGAGACCAAAAAGAAATGGGTGCGGTGTGACTGAAACTCCACAGAAAGCCCATCGCCACTCTGCTCATTATCCTCCCCACTCGCACATCGAAAAACCCCCACCATAATTTCCGCATAGAAGAGAAATGAGGTCTCCAACATGCCGGAGGATGCGAGTGCAGAAACCAGAGTGGAATGCATGATATGAAAACTGTCCGTCCCTGCAGTGCCTTGAACTGAGCAGCGGTAAATGCAGGACTGGCCGAATGGTGGCAAGATATCCTTCTTGTCTTGGGTAGGCATGTGTTGACCAACCTCACCACACCCCTGTCCCATCACGTTAAACGCAAGTCTGCACACCCGCATCCAGGAGAGTTGCATGCTTTTGGATGAGTAGTTTGCACTTCTGTTTTCTATCATGATTCTGAATTGTGTCAAGATCGCCAGTGATAAGAGTGTTCTGACTATTCATGATTTTTATTTATTACCATAAACTATAGCTTTATTTATTTACCATACCTCCCGAGTAAGTAGAAAAATAAGTTTTCTTTATTTATATGGTTGTGTAAGTTATTCTTTAAGGCGATATTATTTAGATTTTACTTTTTATTTTATTTTTAGTTTTTTTATTTTGGCTTCCGACATACTTACACTTCGGGGTCATAATGGGTTGTAGGGTTAATAATGTTTCTTTTGCATGCTATTAATAATAATTTATTCCATGGTATTTGGGCCATAGACTTCATATATAATTAGATGTTGATTTATACCTTTAGTTTACATACCATACCTCTAGTTTATTTATATTTTTATTTATTTACCATATCGTTTTTTAGTGTTCGTAAACCTCTTCAAATTTTGATAAATTTGTTTTTTAATGAATTTTTAATTTTTTATTTATATGGTTTTCTAAATTATTGTTTAAGCCAACAATATTGAGATTTTATTTTTAAAAATTTCGTTAGTTTTTGCTATTTTGGCTTTTGACATACTTACACATCGGGTCATACAGGGCTGTAGAATATGCCTTTGGATGCAATGAATCTTACCAAGATCTTTCACATAGAAAAGCAGACCATTAATTCATGAAGAGGTCAGCTGACAAAATTTTCACCAAAATCAATGAAGGATTAGAGAAAAGAGATCCGTGGAAAGGTTCCTTTCACATAGAAAACCAAATCATTAATTCATGAAAAGGTCAAGTAATAAATTTCACCAAAATCAACAAAGGATCACAGTAAAGGGATCACGAGAAAGGTTTTGTAGGACAAGTAAAATATTTTTTTCAAAATCGGTAGAATTGTTCATTTGTTCCCATGCTCCTTGGAGTTGTACTATTCAACTTACATATTATCATTTTTTATTCCCATTTCATGTTCTCTATGTTATAAGGTGACAACTATTTTTCAGTAATCTTGGATAGTAGTTAAAATTGGTTCTTATGGTTCAGGTTTTTTTTTAAATTTTAATTTAGGAAAAAACAGATAAAAAACACTTTATGTCTTAATTATGTAAATAGTTTTTTATGTAACATATACTCACTAATTTCTCGTGATTTTTGAATATTCCACTTAGCACTCATTTCATCAGGTGACGCTCACAAGGGTGAAGAAGTGGGATTGAAACTAGTGAAATGAATAACATAGGGTGAATCATCACTTCCCGGGCTTGCACCCGATAACTAGGACTTCCTGGGAGGAAACATATGTAAAATTGTTGAGGTAGAAACACAAACAAAATGAGGGTGGGTAGAATGGTTGGATAGTGCATGTCTCTCTGTTGTATGTTGTAAATATCCCTTGAATAATAAGAATATTGATTATCATTGCTCCATGGATGTTTCCCTTACAAGGAGAATACCTTGAAAAACACTATGTCAATTTCTTTGTTTGATTAGTATTTTCTACAATTAAATTTAATTGCAGGTTATGCTTTCACTACTCAACTCAAAAAGTGGTATCAAAGATTTTGGGAAAATTTTTTGTTCATGGCAAAGATGCAGAGTGGGAAGTTTGAAATTGAAAATTTCAGTGGGAGTAATATCTTTGAGCTATGGAAGGTTAAGAGGTTAGATATGCTCGTAGACCAAGGCCTGACAAAGACATTGCTAGGAAAGGAAAATAAATGCACAAACATGAATGGAAAAGGTTGGGAGTTCATGGACACAAGGGCCCTCAGTGCTATTCATTGGTGCTTGGAAGATGATATGTTGTTGAACATCATTGGAGATAAAACAACATCAGGCTTATGGAAAAAGTTAGAAAGCCTTACATTACAAAGAGGCGACAATTATACTCTTTGTGGATGAAAGAAGATACAAAGATCTTTTATCATTTGAATTCTTTCAATACTCGTTTATGTCAGTTGACTAGTATAGATGTAAAACTCATAGGGGAAGACAAGGAAATTACAGTTTTTTGTTCTCTACCTAAGCCTTGGCATCATTTTGTAAACTATATCAGTTTTAATTCTACCAATACCATTTATTTTGATGCTATTTTTGGAACATTGTTGTTTGAGGAAACTTGACAGAAATTTTTCCTTGAAACCTTGACGTCATAAGTAATTGTTGTCAAAGGTCAATCAAAAGAAAAAGGACAAAATTGAAGAGACACATCATAATCAAATTCAAGAGGAAAGAAAATTAAGTTAAAGTGTCAATACTATAAGAAATGAGGGAATATTAAGAATGATTGTTGGAAAAGAAAGGAAAAAATTGCCAAAAAGGACTCTAGAAATGAAGTTAATTTAGCTGAAATAAGTGTAGGTATTGTTGAAGAGGTATTTTCCACTTCAATTGTTTCTCAATTTCATCAAACTTGGTTGTTATATTTCTGTGCTTCCAATCATATGTGTCTTCATAGGAATTGGTTATCTTCATACCAATCTATTGATGATGGCGTGACTTTCATGGGTAATGTTACATCCAAAATTGGGATTGGCAGTATCAAGATTAAAACGTATGATGGTTTTCTTAGAACATTAGCAACGATGAGGCATGTGCCTAAGATTAGAAATAACTTAATGTTTCTCATAGTGCTAGATTTTTCATGTTGTAAATGTACATTTTAAGATGGGGTTATGAAGGTGTCGAAAGGCGTATTCGTAGTTATGAAGGCTATTTTTTTTGGGAGCATTTATAAGTTAGAAGTAATGAGAGAAATATATCATGCAAAAATAGTGTTTGAAGGTGTAAGTGAATGTACTTGTTTATGGCATCAAGGCTTGGATCATATGAGCAAGAACATGATCAACATACCAGTTGATTTTAAGTTACTTCGAAGATTGGACGATCTAAATTTAAATTTATGCAAACATTGTATTTATGGAAAACAATATAGATAGAGGTTTAAAATAGGAAAAGATCTTACTAAAGGTATCTTTGATTACATCCATTCAAATCTTTAGGCTGTAGAAATTTGAATAATTGATATATTATTCACCGAGATTCTCTTGATCACACACTATTTTAGCTTCATGCATAATACATAATCTCTTCTACCATTGATCATTAATTTCAGAAATAAAAACAATCACATGCCATCAATAAAATGATAAAAATCACACATATGAACACATTATCTATGGAAAAGCTTAAAGCTGAAAAACCCCAACTATATGTATATTATATTTCATAGAGATCATGTAACAATCATTATACAAATCTCCTCACAAGCTCTCAATACAATCTCCAATTGCTACACACTAATCAGGTCCGATCTAGCAAAACACATGCTCCAATCTCACCTAATAGCCGCCTCTCTCTTGTAATCAATGCCATAAATACCATAAATAACTTCGAAGCACCTGGCTTGAAATTCGGCACAATCCTCATTGGCTTCTCCACTGTTGTTGCAAATCAGAAACCAGAGGTACAAACGATAGTTAACCTGCCCTTTCACCTATCTCTTCACTCATCTCCACTGAAACTGTCCATGCACTGAAGTTAACTGATGTATTCTTTAGTTGATTAATGAGTTTATAATTAGTGAATTAATTAATAATTAATTCACACCACTCTTCACTAGTGTATTAATCAGTTAGAATAAATACAACTAGTTCAACTATGTTTAGATTAGTTAAACCGAACACAACTCCATAACTCAATCACCCACAAACTTTGTCACATGGTTCAATCAGGTATCTCATGGGCTAGCTCCACTTAAACCTCAGGAATAGCGTAATTCCTTCTGTCAGCTCCTGTGCCACATCTGTGCACTTAACTGAAGTGCTCCAAGAGCATAAGATAATGTTTATAGTCCAAATATTATTAAGAGCTAATAATATTCGACATATCTATTTTTAGACTGGAAATCTAAAAATAGATTCCGCCCAATATTTCTAAAAATAGAAGTCCATCTATTTTTTGCAACTTGACCAACCATCCACAAATAGCATCCTACAACTCATAGAACATGATCCATATGTCTAAAAATGGACATAGTCTAAAAATAGACTTTGCGCCAAAAATAGCCTGTGGGCCCACTTAGTGAAGGCGACTTCTTTCCACTAAGCTCATCATCTTGTTGCAATCTCAACATAGGAATCATCCCCTAAAGTCTCTTTTGGAGGATCTTCATAGTTTGTAACATCTATATATGATTACTCTATAAATGCTTCGATCTATTTATTGAAAAGAAAAGATGTATTTGATGTATTTAAGAAGTATAGATATTTCATTGAAAAGAGAACTTGTAGGTCAATTAAATTTTTGAGAACTGACATTTGAACCATGTTTAATTCAATGGAATTAAAAGATTATTGCAAGGAAGATGAGATCGAGATACGTAAATCCACAATATATACTCCTTAGAAAATTCATGTTTTTGGATGCATGAATAGGATTCTTCTAGAGGGAGGAAGGAGTATGCTTAGTAATGCCAATTTTTAGTATGAATTGTGAGCATAAGCACTTCTTACAGTGTGCTATCTATTAAATTGGTCATAATCAATTGCAGTTAACTATAATATTTCATAAAAGGTATGGACATGTCAACCTTGTGATTATTCAATTCTAATTTTTTCTTGTTTTGATGCCTATGCTCTTATTCAAAAGAATCAACATTCTAAGTTAGATCCAAAATAAAAAATACTAATATTCTTTGGCTATGGTAATGGAGTTAAGGGATATAGATTATGGGATCCTTCTACCAACAAAATTAATCATTAATAGAGATGTAATATTTTGATGAATCATCAGTCACAAAATCA
This sequence comes from Pinus albicaulis, assembly GCA_034641835.2. Taxonomy (NCBI): domain Eukaryota; kingdom Viridiplantae; phylum Streptophyta; class Pinopsida; order Pinales; family Pinaceae; genus Pinus; species Pinus albicaulis. The sequence goes on along the minus strand of CM076580.1, from coordinate 20,043,895 downwards.
TATATAGATGGTGAAATGAATCATGCAAAAGTACCACTCTCAATAAGTTTAGTTGGAAATTCAGTCATCTTCAAAGGACAAGGATCATGAAGATGTTCATGAATAAACTCCTACATAAGAATACGAGGATACAAAACTTTATGAGGAAAATGAGGAAATAATGTAACAATTTCTACGAAGATCTACATTGATCATATATTTTTCTAAAAAGTATGATGATTTTTCTACATCGATCTCTTTAATTTATAATGACAGAAAACCTAGTTGTTATCAGGAAGTAATGTGATTATCTAATATTGACAAATAGAAAGTATAAATGAAAGAGGAAATGGATTCCTTACAAAGAAATAAGACTTGGGAACTGATTTAACTTCCTAAGGACAAGAAGATTGTTGATTGCAAGTGAGTTTACAAACTAAAGAAAGGTGTTGATGATACTATTCAGAACTACAAAGCAAGAGTAGTTGCATCAAAATGATATTCTTGGAAGGAAGGTATTAATTTCCATGAGATGTTTTAAGAAATTGTGAATCTTGTTTCAATTCAAGTTGTGTTAGAATTAGTTGCATTACTTGATCTGGAATTAGAGCAACTAGGTGTTAAAACAACATTCTTACATGGAGATTTGAATGAGGATATATATATATATATATATGGAACAAACAAACAAAAAAATTTCAAAATCATAAGAAGAGGCTTGTTTGCAAGTTCAAGAAGTCATACTATGGCATAAAGTAGTCTCTTAAGAAATGGTACAAGAGGTTTGGTCCTTTCATGATGAACCACAATTCTACCAGAACTGAGTATGATCATTTTTTTTACTTTCAAAAGTAGGAAAGTCGAATATTCATTATTTTGGTGTTATATGTTGACAATATACCTATAGAAAGCAAAATCATGGTTGAGATCAATAGGGTTAAATGCTCAGTTGGCTAGGACTTTTGAAATGAAGGATCTTGGAGTAAAAAAACAAATCTTGGGCATAGAAATACACGGAGACAAGGAAAATGGTAAGTTGTGGTTATCATAAGAGAAGTATGTGGATAAAATACTTCTAAGATTCAGTATGAATAATGTGAAACTTGTACAAATCCATTTATCTTCTAATTTCAATATTTCTTCAATTTTGTATCCTAAAATAATGAAGAAGAGGAGTATATGTCTCATGTACCATAAGTTAATATAGTAGGGTGCTTAATGTATGTGATGGTTAGCACAAGGCTTGATATTTGACATTTGATTGGTGTTGTTATTAGATACATGGCAAATCTAGGTAAAGAGAATTTGGAAGTAGTGAAATGGGTGCTTTGTTAACTTAGGGGCACAAAAAATTATAGTATCACCTATAATGGAAGTAGTGATTCATGCAGTGGTTATGTTGATTCAGAGTTTGCAAGTGACTTGAAAAATAAGAGATCCACCTTTGTATATGTCTTTACTCTTGAAGGTGGTGATAATTGGATCTGAAAACTACAATAAAGATTTTGTCTCGTTCTTCCAAGAGACCGAAAACTAAAGTAAAGAAACCTTTGGATCTGATTTGCAGGTTGTTTTCTCCCTTTGGTTTCCATTTTGCACGGATCTAGCACTTGAGGGCTCTTTCCATTGGCCAGATTCCCATGGATTTGCATATCACAGCATGCTACTACATATATTATTTATAAACCATGATATTTGCATCTTGGCTAATTACCTCCGGTGTCCTCTTAGCTTTTGGGTGGCATGCACTTATTTTCTTTGATGCCCCTTTCGCACTGGCTTCCTCGTTCACACTATCCTCTGCTACAACCGTACTGCTAGGGGAAGAATGTTTTGCAGCGTGGTTCACTGAGAGGTCCACAACCTCTCTGCCTTTGTTCTGTTGACTGTCAGAGGTCGTAGCAATGTTCTGAGTAAATAATGAGGTGTTGTTCTTAGGCGATCTACCAGCAACCAGATCCCTGAATGAGGGGGAAGACAGACCACGATTCGCCCTCGACGAGGGGCCTCAGGCGGAGCCCATGTAGGGCCACCAGTGGCAGAGGTTGCAGGGCGATGCAGGGAGCTCAGAATGTCGGAGTAGGGGTAGAGTCGGAAAAACCTAGCTCAGGGGCGAGAAAGGCTTCAAGAATTTCCAATTCATCTTTTGAACATTAATAAAAAATGGACGTAAAATCCAAATATTTTTGTACAAAAAACACCCTGAAAAAAATAAAATAAATTAAAAATTCATGTTGGAATAACATCGCCAATTTTTTGTGTGCAAAAAAAATTCAAAAAAAAAACATTATTTAAAAAAAGAAATAAAAGTTAACCAAAAAAAAACATCAATAACAATTTTTTTAAGTTATAAAAAAACCACATAATTAAAAAAAATGATAAACTAAAATAACTAAAATTAAAAAATTAAAAATAATTAAAAGTAAAAAATTAAAATACAAAATACAAAATAAAAAACAATTAAATTTAGAAATTTAAACTAAAATAAAAATTCAAAATTTAAAAATAAAAATAAAAATTTAAAATAATAAAAGATTAAATTAAAAAGAAAATAAAAATTTTAAAATAAAAAAAAAAATTGCGTTTAAAAACAAACCAAAAATAAATAAAATAATTGAGAAAAAACAAAACAAAGTTCAATATATATAAATAATTTTTTTAATTGAAAAGTTAAAAAAATTAAAATGAATTAACGATTAAAAGCAAAAATTCATATATATCAAATTTTAATAAATTTAAAAATTTCAATTCAATTTTAAAATAAAAAATTTAATCTAAAAATATATATATTAAGTTTTAATAAATATAAAAAATAATAAATAAATTATAATTTTATATATATATATATATATATATAATTTATTGTTTCAAATATAAACATTTGTGGTCTCACATCTATCTCTGTGGTGTAAACACCTCGTGAGCCTCAAATATAAACACTGTGAATTCTTGCATATAAAGCCACATCTCTGTGGGTGATATCGACGACCTCAACAGTCTCACATATAAAAATTTGCGGTCTCACATCTATCTCTGTAGTGTAAACACCTCGTCGGCCTCAACTCTACAGTAGGTGAATTTTTCATTGGGATTGGATGATGATCCTTGGTTCTCTCTAGGTTGCGGCATATATATCTCTGCGGTTTCTTTTCGGGTGATATCCAAATCAATATTGCAGGAAAAATCGATGAAAATTCTTCACATCTTTTGGGTCATTGCTCTGTCGGCTATATCAGGTGCACACATTCCTTATTTTTTTTTCTAGCTCATATGTTTGTTCACAAGTATGAATAATTCACTGCATCTACCAAAGATTGTCAAAGCTAGACCTGCACAGTTAGTCTTTTGAGCCTTTATCAGTATATAGAGTCTTTGGAGAAACACGGAGAAGAAAGAGAAGTTAAGCTACAAATAGTGTTAGAAGCCATGCTGGAAAAAAAATTATATCTCCTAAAGACAAGACCCAAAAACAAATAGATAATAAAATAAAAGTATTAGAGAATAAACTAGGGACAATGGAGATTAGATTACAGATATTAGAAAAACAAAGCCAAGATAGAAACCAAACATCCCAATAAGAAGATGTCGATACTTTAGAAAGTCTTAAAATGAAGGACATGATTAAAGAACTAGAAGAAAATGTTAATAACAATCTCACCCTAAATAGTGTCGCAGGTAAATTAGATACCAAAACCTTTAAAGAAGAAATTAAAAAGTTGATATAATTATACCATGAGTGTAACAAAAGGGCCTTGAACCTTATAATATTCGGTTTGAAAGAGGATGTGAACAAGGATAATTTAGCCATAGCCCAGACAGAATTACATAATAGATTACAAATTGAAACAACGTGTCTCACAGAAGCAACAAGGTTGGGGAAATTAATTGTGATGCAGGAGCATCAAAGCTAAATTTTCATTATTCAATTATGTAATTAGGGGGTTGACGATTTTTAATTATTTTATTAATTAATTTTCTCATTTTTAATAAATTAGGAGAGAAAATATAAATGTGAGGATTATTGTAAATATTCCTTAAATAATTAAGGATATGAGTGGAGTTGAATTAGGTAGATAATCTAGGGATTAGGAATTCCATAAACGAGACTTAGCTGAGTCCAGAAAAAAGGTAAATCTAAATTAGATTTTAGTTGAAATTTGAGTGGAGGAATTTATGGGGTGAATAAATTCATATTTGTGTATAAATAGGAGGGTTGTGTGAGGATGAAAAACAAGCAAGGAAGTGAGGAAGTGAGGAATATAGAGAGTAAGAGAAATGGTTTGAAGGGCCGAGAGCCAAGAGGCCACCCATTATAATATTTGGCCAAAGAGTTTTTATGTTTTTATATCGGTATTTATGGCTCTCTTTCCTTCATATGTTGTGGTTTTAACAAAGAATTTTAATTTAGATGGAAGCACATGAGTTTTTTACATGTTGGGATCTAATTTAACCCAGTATCCTGGCATCATTTGGTATCAGGGCTGGAAGTGTGTGCAATTCAAAGACCGTTGGGAAAAAAATGATGGAATGTTAAGATACTTGTTTTCATGAAGCTCTGTGATTGTATATTTGGCACAACATTTTGAGATATTTATCATCGAATTGTAATTTGGTGACATTCGAGTCTTGGTGGAAGCTGATGGTAAGAGAGTTGGTATGTTGGGATCGATGTAGCCTCTCCACCAATATATGATTATTGTGCAGTGTGTTGTCATAACAGTTAAAGAACTAAGATTCGAAGATGATCTCGAGCTTGGAAAGCGATCTGTCATATGGCAGTGCCTCAGGAATGCAGAGAAATGCGTACGTCATTTTTCTTCTCTGTCATGACGTCTCCCATTGCTGGCATTGCAAAGGCATGGTAATTTGGAATTGAGATCAATGCAGTCACCCAAGCAAATACGACTTACCGAGCTGGGCTAGAGATATCGGTGTTTATGTGTTAAATTGGTTGGAACTATGGCTTAAAGCAGTAAATACACACCATCTAGTGGTTGTTGAGGCTGACAGCATGGAGTAATAAAAGAAATTGAGGAGCGTGAATCCTGTGTTTACAGCAGCGAAGGCAGAATCATTTGAAGCTCAGTGAGATCTGTCAACCTGCACGTAATCTGCGTAGGCTTGTCAATATCGGTGGTAATTTGGTGTGATAGAGGCCTTGTCGACCTACATGTAATCTACGTAGGCTTGTTAATATCGATGGTAAGTCGGTTGGATAGCTTTTCTAGCCAAGAGCCACACTTATCTAAGCTTCCATTTGAGAGTCATGAATTCAGTACAAAAACCAACACAGAGCCGAAGCCACCAAAAAATATGGCTACTACTGTAGGGTCAGCAAACCCTGTCTGCACGTTCGGAGTCACCAGAATAATGTCGAGAGCCACTACCCATTCACGAGCATTGTCGCAAGTCCTGTTGCGTGTGTGAAGAGGGCGCATACCTGAATTGAGATTAGGAGGAGTCGAACTGCCATATTAAAAATTTTGGGAGCCCTGCCTGCCACTACATGAGAAGAGAACGTCGTCAAGACACCAGACCTGCTGTCATAAAAGCCACCGGTATGAAATCATATGTCTGCGCTCATTTTGTGAAGGCATCATCACAGCTATGATACAATAAGTGGAGTTAGCATATTAACACAGGGATGACATCACAAATATGAGTCCGTAGCATTAGTAACTCAACATCTCTACATGAGTTGACATGAGTCTTTACATATATTACATGTCGTTTATATACGATGACTTGAGCACCATTTGTTTAATAGTACCGTTGGATTGATATAAATCGTAGCTTGAAGATTGTTGTATCACATTTGTTTAAATAGTGGTGTTGGTTGTATGAATGGTGGATTTGACTGGAGTCTTTAATTGGGCAGCATATATTGTTTAATGATGGTGTTGGTTGTATGAACGGTGGGTTCAATAATGAAGATGGAGTTGAATTTTTTAAATGGGTTCCAATATGGCAAAGACTTCAAGTAGTGCAGAGAAATGTCCTATGACATTTTCTCTTCTTTGTGCGGACATTTAATATTATTGATGACATTGACATTGCATTATTATGTTGAGAATTAGTGCATTGGAATGATACTTACAAAGCTGGATAGAAGAGTCATTGTTATATGTTTTAAACTGATGGGAACTACATATGACATAATTTATGAAGGGACGTCCATAATTTGATGGCATTTGTAATAGTGGAGTTGCGGATGCAACCAAGTTTGATAAATGTCAATCGTTGCCTCTATACCTCTATGATTTGTGATTATTAGAAAAATGGATGTTGGACATTTTTGAAAGTTAAAGATTGATCTCAATCACATACGAAGAAATCAATTTATGTGGACTTATATATAATATAAGTTCTTACCACATTCATACTAAAGTGTGTGTTTGTTCTCAAAAAGGCATGTGTGGGGCTTGAGAAAGAGGTGTGGCTTGAGCAGAATATTCAAGGTATGGATCCAGTATTTCCACGGTACCATCTTCCAGCATAAGAAAAGGTCACTGGGATTGATCGAGGTAAAGTTTTTGCAAATAATTCATGTACGTTCTTTTTTTTTAGAATGTAATCTTGATAGGATATTCAGTTACATTAAGGTTTCATGTTTTCAAAGCAATAAATTGAAATTGAAGAGATTGAGATGAGGGAATTTGGCTTAAGCTAAGAGGGGAGATTGTGTGTACTTTGAAAGTTTCTAACATTATTTGTTGGGAAGAATTGTATTTGCTGGGGAGAAAATGGACCTTGCACATTCAAAGTAAATCGATAGAGGCTTGAATGTATTCCTAAAAGAATACGCAAAAGAAGGGTTGGATCATTTCAACCACGAGAAGATTTAAGGAAAAATGTTGCATAAAATGATGAGCTTATGGTATGAAGGACATACAAGTATTCACTATGACAAAGACGACACATAAAAGTGGAATCGAGAGAGTTGCAAATGCAAGGGAAAGGTTTATTAAATAACCTTGAAGGGGGCATAAGGTATGATACATCATTTCAAGAAGGTATTTTTAAATGTTGGAAATTGAATGATTTATTTATTTTCACCATAAAATAAATGTTGGAAAACCTGAATTTCATTTCGATTAAAGAATTCAGCATCATGTGAAATGATAATGGAAAACTGATAATCTTTCATAAGAATGGAGTATGAGAGACAGTGAAGATTTTACATCCTAAAAATATATTAGGGGTGTATGTTCGTTGGAGGATTCTATAGCTTGAATTAAAACATTGTTACCGATGAAATAGGTAACCACACTATTACCTACTTTTTTTTGGTAGCATAAAAAGCACCCAATTTTGAAAAGTGGTGATGCAGAATCACCCCTTTTTTTGTGCACATTTTTTACACTCTAATATTTTTATTTATGAAGTATGAATATTTTTTTTTAAATGTTAGTGATTTTCATGCTAATTTTGAAACGTATTGATGCAGCATCAACTTTTTTTTTTTAGAGTGGTGATTTTCATGTTGGTAATAAAACACAAAAATTAGATAAAATATATATATATATATACATAGATAGATAGATAGATAGATAGATAGATAGATAATAAATGTAAGAAAAACAAACTTAACTCATAAAAATAAAAAATTTAAACAAAAATAAATAAATAAAAAACAAAAATATTCAAAAATTATATCAAAAGAAATGACAAAATTTGAAAAAAAAAAACACATAATTTAAAGGAAAAAAAAAACAAAAATTAACTAAAATTTTAAAAAAAAAACATCAAAAACGATTTTTTCTAAGTTATTAAAAAAAACCATATAATTAAAAAAAAAAAAATAGAAAATTTTAAAATAATTTAAATTACAAAATTAAAATTTAGATTAAAAAAATAAAATACAAAAAAGAAAAAATTAAATTTAAAAATTTAAATTAAAAAAAATAATAAGAAGAAGAAGAAAAATATACAAATTTTAAAATTAACAAAAAAAACAAATTGAAAAAAAAAACAAAATTTAAAATTGAAAAAGAAAATTAAAATAAAAGAATTAAAATAAAAAAAAATATCCTTAAAAAACAAAAAAAAATGAAAAAACCACGTGCAAATAATTAAAAAACAAATATCCATAAATTTAATGTTTATTTTTTAAATGAAAAAATTTATAAATTTTAAAAATTAAAAAACTAAATAAACTAAAAGATTAAAAACTAATAATTAAATTAAATTAAAATTTAATAAATTTAATAAATAAATTTTAAATTTTAAAAAACAATTAATCTAAAATATTAAATTTAAAAACAAAATTAAAAAGATCAATAATTATTTTCCAAGAAATCAACTGCTCGGCCCTGGTTTTTGAAATTTTTTTTCGCGCTCGATCTGTCTCCTTCTTTCGTTCTTTGCGCACGTTCTCTTCTTGCCGCCATTGAATTGCATACCCAATGCTGGCTGGGCATTCTGAGAGCCTTTTGGTGTCAGAATGTTACTTGTCTGGTGTGGATACCGACCTCACTTTGCCTACGCTCCGGTGATTTGTTGGTTGCGGGAGATCTTTGTGTTGATGCATCGGGGCCACAACATGGCACACCCCTCACACGAAATGACCGCAGAACGAGCGACACTCTCGGCCTTGATTTAGATGCATTCGGGTTTCCCCCTGGTTAAGCAGCAAACAAGAGGCCACCCTCGGCCTCGCAACAAAAGTTCGTCAAGAGGTTGGACAACATCCCTACGGTGTCTCTACCGACAGAAGATGCTTGCAGATCTGCGTTAAACCTTGCCGAAAGGGGCCTCATAGGTCAGTTTACAGGGCTATGGCCATCCCCGAAGGCTGTTGATGATTGGGTCAGGCGAAACTGGAGCCCTCTGGTGAAGGAAGGTATAAAAAGTCACTTTGTAGGCAAAGGGTTTTTCGTTTTCGTGTTCGACAACGCGGAAGATCGAAGCTTGATCTTCAGAAGCGGACCTTATTTCATGGGCCCCCAAGGGCTATACCTGAACAAGTGGTCCCCCGATTTTGATCCTGCCCAAGATGTGCCCACCGCCGTACATGTTTGGGTGCGCCTCCCGCACCTCCCTCTCCATTATTGGAGTCAGAGCGCTTTGCAATCCATAGGCAATGCCCTCGGCAGGTATATTGACCAGGCCCCGAGAAAGGATCAACTCTCCTGTGCACGCATCTGTGTGGAAGTCGAACTGGAGGTCGGGCTCCCTGAAGCCATCAATCTTTCGGTGGCAGACTGGTCGCACATTCAAGAGCTAGATTACGAACAGCTGCCTTTTAAATGTCGACACTGCCACGAATACGGGCACTTTGCAAGATATTGTAAAAAAAAAAACGAAGAAATAGCAGAGAAAGAAAAAGGCGAGCAGTGGAAGCAAGCAAAGAGGACAGCAAGCAGCAGGCAAAACAACAAAAACAAAGTAAAAGAGACAGGGAACAAAACAGGGCAAGAAGGAGCAAGTAACCAACCCAGTGGAAGCAAGGAAAACAACAGCATTGCAGGAGACAAAAACCCCTTCGAATCCCTTATCCCGCCGTCAGATCCTCCAGAGGACGAGCAGGAAGATCCTCCACAGATGAATAATGCAGACAGTCAAGAGACAGGTAACATTCCAAACCCAAACTCTAGCAATACCTCTTCTCCTTCTTATGCTGATATCATAAAACAAAAGAAGAAGACTCTAGAAAACATGTGCTCATCTGATGAGGAAACCCTCGAAAGGCCATCTAAAAAAGTAGGAAGAAGAACAAACAAGGAAACAAGGGAAGAAGAATCAGAATGGCAGAAAACCCTAGGCAGTCAAACTACCATTGAAATGTCCATTGGGAGAAACACTAGACCAAGGGCGCCCAAGGGAGGTGTCCCCACCCAATCAAGTGGTAAATGATGCAGCTGGTCTCTTGGAACTGCAGGGGTCTGGGTAATCCCAATAAGGCAGAGGCTATCAAATATTTACTGAAGATGGAAATAGCGGACATCCTTATGCTCCAAGAGACCAAAATAGAAGGGGAAACCCTTCTAAATACTAGCACCATGAAATGGAAGTATGATTCAGGAAAGGCAGTCAGTGCAAGGGGTTCGGCCGGAGGTATTGGCACATTTTGGTCAAAAAACTCCTTCACATTAGATCGATCTTCAGAGACCCAACATTGGATCTTCACAGAGCTGCGACACATTGCAAGTAACCTCTCCCTTGCCCTGTTTAATTTGTATGTCCCTGTGCATTATGAAGAAAAGAGAGAGTGCTGGAGGTCACTCTTGGAATATATAGAGCAGAACAACCCCAAAAATATGATCATAGGTGGTGATTTGAATATTATTCTGGATTCCACAGAAAAAAGAGGGGGGAATTACTCTAGGGACCCTTTTGTCAATACAGTGGGAAACCTGATTCGGCAGTGGGATTTAGTTGACCCAAACCCATGAAAGGCAAATACACCTGGACTAACAATAGAACAGGAGTAAATCATATCTCAGCTAGGCTTGATAGATTCCTAATCAGCAGCTCCTTAATGATGGACAACAGAATAGTCTTTTCCAAGATTCTCCCAAAGCTTACATCGGATCACAAGCCAATCCTTTTATGTCTAAAAGAAGAAGAAGACCTAGGTCCCCTCCCATTTCGCTTTAATCCTCTCTGGGCAGGTAAGGAAGGCTTTTTTGAAACAGTACAAACAGCTTGGTGGGCAGATGTTCTCGGTTCCCCAAGCTATGTGTGGGAACAAAAAATGAAAAACACAAAAAAAGCTCTTAAAGATTGGATAAAGCATCCCAAGCACACCCCCACTAGTCAGAGAAAGGAGGCAGTTCTACTGTTGGAAGGACTACAATTTGAAATGGAGGAGAAGGATCCCTCTCCCACAGACTTAGCTAATGAAAAATCTGCCCAAAGGAATACATACTGTTCTTTTAGAAACGAAGAAGAACATTGGCGCTTAAAGTCTCGAAGTCTGTGGCTTAAATCTGGCGACAGAAATACCACATACTTCCATAGACAGTGTAGGGCACGCCTTTCACGCAATCATATAGCAGAAATCACCAACTCTAATGGTCAGGTGTAGAAAGGATTTACTCAAATCAAAGAAGCAGCTGTTAACCATTTTCAGAACCTTTTAAGTGCAGAAAGAAATGGGACTGAGGAGGATGCATTAGAGTTTCTCTCAACCATCCCAAATTTGGTCAATGTGGAAGAGAATGACTCTCTGACGAGCCCAGTCACAGAAGAAGAGATAACTAACATAGTCTGGTCCATGGAACCAGACAAAGCTCCAGGGCCTGACGGTTTCTCAGTACATTTTTATAGAATATGTTGGGAGATTATCAAATCTGATCTCTTCAGAATGATAAGAGGTTTCATGAGGAAGGCAAAAGTGGGTGGAGGTATAAACTCAACCTTCCTCGCCTTAATCCCCAAGGATTCAAATCCAAGCTCCTTTGACAGATATAGGCCGATCTCACTCTGCAATTCATCCTATAAAATTGTAGCCAAACTTCTGGCTAACAGATTGAAGCCTCTTCTTCAAAAGCTCATCTCTCCGGCCCAAGGAGGATTTGTACAAGGCAGACAGCTACTAGACAATGTCATTCAAATTCAAGAAGCCCTGCATTCCAGTCAAAGCAGGAAAGAACAAGGTATGATAATCAAGTTGGACATGTGCAACGCCTTCGACAGAGTTAATCGTTCTTTTCTGTTTAGGGTCCTTGCAGCCTTTGGATTCAAACAAGAATTTATAAACCTTATCAAAGCTTGCACTGAAAACATCTGGATAGCCCCAATGGTGAATGGTAGACCAGCTGAGTTCTTTTTAGCCACTAGGGGTCTGAGGCAGGGCTGCCCTCTTTCCCCCTTCCTCTACATTCTGCTAGCAGATTCATTAAGCAGAAAGCTGTCACAGGAGAAGCAAATTGGATCTATACCAGGGATAAGAATTGTACAAGGAGTAGCTCCAGTGAATCACACGCTCTTCGCTGATGATTCCCTCCTCCTCGGGGGAGCTTCCTTGAGAATGGCAAACGCCTTCAAGATCATCCTCCAAAAGTTCTGCAGCATCTCAGGAGCGTTAATCAGCGAGAGGAAAAGTGTTGTCTATGGATGGAATATAGACCAGCATTCGATTGAGAGGATTGCCAGCGTTCTGGGGTTCAAAGGCTATGCTGCGTGGGATAAAATCAAGTATTTAGGCCTTCCTTTGACGTTGGGTTCCAATCGCAATCACCTGTGGGAGGAGGTGATCTCAAAGTTCAAGAAAAAAATAGCTGCGTGGGGCGGAGTTTGGCTTTCTATAGGCGGCAAGCTCACTCTAATTCGTTCTGTGCTTTCTGCTATCCCAACATTTCAAGCCTCTCTGCTGATGGCTCCAAGGCAAATCGCTGATCAAATCTCAAGTATTATTCGGAATTTTCTATGGAATGGAGGGAAGGGAAACAACAATCGATTTCACCTTATTAACTGGGATACAGTGCAGCGTCCCTTTGCTGAGGGCGGGCTTCAAATCCGAGACCCACAGCATGCAAATCTTGCCATGGGCTGTAAACTTCTGTGGCAGCTTATTACAGAGCCTTCGCACCCAGTCAGCCATCTCTTAAAACATAAGTACCTTAAAAATCAGTCGCTCTCCATCTTCAATCCATTGCTTGCTCCTAGAGGAACGCAGGCATGGAGGCTCTGCTGTAAAGGGCTTGAATTCTTCAGATCACAATTGTACAAAATTCCAGGAAACGGTAAAAACACTTTGCTGTGGAAAGATCGAGTCATGGGACACCCTCCACTTTCAGCTAATAATGAAATTGCAGATTTAAGAGCCCGGTTATGTTCAAGAGGAATCAGAAAAGTCGAGGACATCGTTGAGTGGGATACCAACGGCAATTGGCAGCGTTGGAGACTGCCCATCATCCCAGCGCACCTAAAAAATCAACTGAAAACTTTCATAGATGCTATTACAGATTATACACCTGTGCACAAGGACGAAGATGATTCCTGGGGATGGGGGAAAACAGGAGTCTACTCTGTCAGGCAAGGATACTTACAGATGCATGGCAAAAAGACCTCCCAGCACCCGGAAACAGTGTGGAAGCAGATCTGGGAATCCTTCAGCATTCCCAAGATTAATTTCTTTTTCTGGACCTTATTTCACAACAAAATTCTGACTGGTGATAACCTGTGCAAAAGAAACATAGCAGGACCTCACCGATGTGTGTTCTGCAAAAATGCCTTGGAAACCTCAGTACACATGTTCATAGATTGTGAGTACGCTCAGAAGGCTTGGACTAGCTTCTTGACTGGTTTGAATGTGATCCCTCCTGCTCATTGTTCGATCACTGATATGTTTTCGTCTTGGAGAGCTCGATATCCCCTCAACATCACTGAAAAATCTCTCTGGCTCAAAGTGTGGACAACAGCTCCAAAATATGTTTGCTGGAAGCTGTGGCTCGCCAGGAATGATATCGTTTTCAATCAAAAAGAAACAACAGCAGAGAATGCTGCGGAACAGGCCAAGAATCTTCTGTTAGAAACTTTACGACATTCCACTGTAAAAGAAGATAGCTCCCTCCGACAGGAAGAAAGGGCATGGCTGGATGGCTTCTCCCCCATGCCGAGAACTTTAGCAATCACTCGTCCAAATCAAAAGGAAAAATGGCAGATCAGAGACACCTTAGATAGTTTCCAGAAGTGGTGGAAAGCACAAGGTAAATGCACTATCTTCTTCGACGGAGCCTCGAAAGGCAACCCAGGCAGGTCTGGAGCAGGTGGGGTAATATACCTCCCGAATGGGAGAAAGGAGGACTTCAGCTGGGGTCTTGGGTTTAAAACCAACAATCAGGCCGAAGTCCTCAGTCTTTTTAAAGCTTGTCAACTGGCCAGAAAAGGAAACACAAGAGACATCTTAATTTTTGGAGATTCTGAATTGTTGATAAAATCCTTAATAAACAAAAAAGCGCCCAAGGATCCAGTACTAAACAAGCAGCTCAAAAGAGTGAGCAGACTTCTTCAGGAATTCTCCACAGCTCAAATCTTCCATATCCTCAGAGATTTAAACACAGAAGCAGACACATTGGCAAACACAGGATGTACACTAGAAACGAGCATGATCAGCATAAATGCAGGGGCACTGAATATGGCAGCTATTCCCTAAATGAGCAAGGAATCCTTGCAAAAGCAGAGAAATGTAATGACAGAAATAGAAAATTGTAATGCTTGACCTGGCTTTGGCCACTCTTCTCCATCAATAAAATTA